>JAQBSW010003181.1:0-87856 GCA_029291075.1 Eudiplozoon nipponicum
TGATGTTGACATCAATGAACCACTCTGGGTAGTTGTGCATTAGCAAAAGTTTCCTCAAGTAGCCAATCTCTTTCTCGAGCTTGTACTCAGAGCAGGTCATCCTGATTCTGTTTTCTAGGTTGTTAACTAGGATTCTTTTGTGCGATTTTGACACACTACTCTAATAATGAATGTATTGCCCAGTGAAAGTAGATTTTCTATGTATGGCCAATGTCAAATCTCCGTTTGCTTCTCGTTTTTTTTTTTTTTTTTTTTTTTTTTTTTTTTTTTTTTTTTTTTTTTTTTTTTTTTTTTTTTTTTTTTTTTTTTTTTTTTTTTTTTTTTTTTTTTTTTTTACAGAATATGGAATAAAATATTACAAGGCACCGAGTCAAATGCACCCTTGATGTCTAGAAAGACGGCTATTGTGGGACGGCGATATAAATGTCGCTGTTCGAGAACTTGCCTTAAAGTAAAAATATTATCTATATAACCTCATCCGGAGTGGAATCCGGCCTGTTCTTCTCTCGTTTGTGATTCACGTGAAGCGCTAAGATGACGTAGGATAATCGAAGCCAATAACCTACAAACGACTGGATTGCCTTTTTTGAAGATAGGAATGATGGTCGATTCATTCCAATCATGTGGTACGGTCTCCACATTCTTGTTCATCAGAGACTTAGCGAACTATTCTGTTTGGCTGATCTTCCTGCAAAATATTCTGACGAAAGCGTTTTATTTTTTGTCACATTTGCTATGTTTCGTACGAATAAGTTAAAAAAAGGCGACACGTTTCGTGGGAATATCATCCAGCGAAGTAATATATGTGACGTAGCTTGATAAGCCTTTGACAAAGAGGTTAAACTCCGCAGTAGCCGAACTCATTTTTTATTTAAAAAGTCTAAACAATATGGCATTGACGGTAGTTTTTCTATGTTGTTCGACGACTGGTTAATTACAATTGGATTGGTGTTTACTTCAAGCTAACAAACATAATTTAATCAATTGTTACGACCATCCGTGCAATCATTGTTTTTTTGTTGAGGCATTTCATGCTTTTCAAAGCAGTAAATAAGAAAGAGATACAAATTTTTGAAGCAGTAATTGCACACATTATTACTCTGCGGTTTTATTTAAAAAAGAAATTTGTACACGATTTAATTATAAAATGTTGAATTATGTATTGGGTATTGCATATATATTGACTTTTCAAGGCAAAAATTATTTGAACTTGTGAATTGTTTGTGCATGTGTGTGTATACCTCTCTCTGTATGTGTGTGTGTGTGTGTATCTCTCTCTTTTCGTTGATCTGTAATATTACATTTAATCCAACTGGTTATCCTTTAACAGTAATTGTTTGCGCGGGTGGTGGTAACAATTCTCTAAATCAAGTTTGCGAGCTTGAAGTAAACACCAATCCCATTGTATACAATTGTTAAATACAATGGGATTGGTGTTTACTTCAAGCTCGCAAACTTGATTTAGAGAATTGTTATCCTTTGCAAAGAACTAATATATATGCAAGTATGTATTAGGTTTTGCGAACCTAGTAACAAATTAGTTCAGTTGTGACCAGAAGGATAAACCAAAGGCAGCATGAACGGAAGTATAATCTCATGCACATTCGTTTCGTGCTTACTGGCGACTCATCAGTAGGAGCCGGTATTACGCCCTTTAGCCACTATATATTTGGTAGAAGAATGTGGAATAATAGGACGGTACAATCTCCTAGACGAATGTGTAAACCTGTAATAGTTAAGCTAACATAATCTAAAGTCAACGACAATGCGACTTCAATGCTAACTCACACTATATAATATATATACCGAGTCTGTAAAGGATACTAACACTATGGCTATTGTGTTAGTAACTGATACATTTTTTAAATCGATGAGTACCGGATACTAACACTATGGTTTCCGAGTCGGTACATGATACCAACCTGATGGATATAAATTTATGCTAAAGTTCACCGAAATTGAGAATTACAACAATTTCCGAACACCTGTTACTCCAGTTAAACCATACACTCTGGCCTTCATCGATATCAGTTATCACATTTCGCGGTAAGCATGACATCATTCAATTCAATATATTACAGTTAAATACTGTTTGTTGCGAAGAACTAATATATATGCAAGTATGTATTAGGTTTTGCGAACCTAGTAACAAATTAGTTCAGTTGTGACCAGAAGGATAAACCAAAGGCAGCATGAACGGAAAGTATAATCTCATGCACTTTCGTTTCGTGTTTACTGGCGACTTATCAGTAGGAGCGGGTATTACGCCCTTTAGCCACTATATATATGTGGGTGAAGAATGTGGGATAATAGGACGATACAGTCTCCTAGACGAATGTGTAAACCTATTGTAGTGAAGCTAACATTACATGAAGTCTCGAAATTGCGACTTCAACGCTAACTCACTCAATATTATATATGTAATGAGTCTGTAAATGATACTAAAGCTGGTTATTGTGTGAGTAACCGATACAAACATTATAGTACCGAAAAGGTACATGGTAATAATACTTTGGTTACCGAGTCGGTACATGATGGATATCAATGTATGCTATAATTAAACAATAATTGATTGTGCGGGTGGTGGTAACAATTATTTCAATCAAGTTTTTGAGTTTGAAGTAAACACCAATCCCATTTTATATAACCAATCGTCGAACAACATAACAAAACTACCGTCAGTCGCAACGCGCTGACGCGTTTCCACCTTCATTGATTATCATCAGAGTACGACGGCAAACTGACTAGCGAGGATCAAACCGCATTGCATATATATGGAAGGCAAAATTACTTCGAGCTCGCAAACTTGATTTAAATAAATGTATACTATAGTTCACCTAAATTGAGAATTACAACTATTTCTTAACACAACACACAGTGTTTAAATGTAAACATGGATAGTGCGAAATAGCGGAACAACCAATCAATTGCGTGCATCACCTTTTATCTGATAAAATTTCTTTTTTTGCAAATGGAAAGGATACTATGGATATCTAAATTTCTTATTTAACAAGCATATATAACGGAGTATCTTACTGCTAAATTTATTTTAATTTTTGCACAATAAATGCGCTCAAGATAACACATAAATGAGTTAATAAGCAGTACTTTACGTAAACTAATATCGATATTTGGCAATATGACATTGCGCTTAATGATTTCATTAAAAATCACCATATTCATAGCATCTGTAATAGCTTTATTACTCGATTGAGAGAAAGGAGGATGAAGCATAGGCATAATCGGATAAATCAAACATACATACATACATACATGCATACATACATACATACACACAAATATACATATAAATATACATACATACACACACATAAATGTATACATACATACCTAAATACATATATCAATGTATACATTCATACATAAATACATACATACATACATACTCCATTACTTACTTACATACGTACATACATACATACATACATAATTACATACATACATACATACATACATACATACATACATACATACATACATACATACATACATACATACATACATCATACATACATACATACATACATACATACATACATACATAAATACATACATACATACATACATACATATACATACATACATACATACATACATACATACATACATACATACATACATACATACATACATACATACATACATACATACATACATACACACATAAATACATAAAAACATACATACATACATGAATGCATAAACGCATAAATACATACATACATAAATACATACACACATACATACATACAACCATAAACACATAAATACATACATACATGCATATGCATTAATTTATGCATACATAAATACACAAATATAAATATACATAAAATGAGATCAGGATCTATTTTAATGTGAAATCTAATAAATCCTGGAGCCATGTGGCAATTAAAATGAAAAATTTCCCACGTAATCACACAGGGAAGGACAACGAAATGAGACAATGCATTTTACGTATGATGAAAATTGTGTAGCTGTACTAAGGCTTCGTTACTAATCAGTATTATTTTTTTTCACTTTAGAGCTAACGCCATCGTAAGATCGAATAATATAATAAGCAAGGAATTATTAAAAAATATATAACATCACCTACCGACGTTTGGATTCCTGTAAGCATAAGTGACAAGAACGCGACGTAAAGATGCCAGTCCTTCACGAGTATGATATGCGGGATGTTCGGGTAAAGAACGGTGAAGATCACGTTCAATCTCTTCCACAACAAAATTTGTTCGACTCTCCGTCTGTTCCACAAGGCGATCGTAATAACCAGGATTCACACAAAGCTTATAGTATAAATGCAGGTAATTGAAAAAATCTGACCATAAATAGTTGAAAAATAAATCTTTCAGTCGATTAAAGGAATCGCAAAAAATGGTAGATACATACTTTCATAATTATTGGAAGGCACCAAAGTTGGCTCTACTGATTGGTAACTGGCGGTAGATTTGCCAGGTTGTTCCACGGCTGGTTAAATGCAATGGGATTGGTGATTACTTCAAGCTCGCAAACGTGATCTAAAGAAGTGTTACCACCCGCACCCCGCACAATCAATGATTGTTTATTAGTAACACTATACAATTCTTAGTTTACACTGACATATGTAAGTAATTAATGGGTCAGGTGTTTATATCAAGACCGCAACCTTGATTATAATAGTTGTTATCACCACCCGCGCAACCAATGTTCGTTTAATTTAGTAACCAGTAAGTTTGAGAGCAAAAGCGTCAATGAGGTAACAAATTTCAATGTTAATTTACGCATATCGTACCAACTCGTAACTGGGTCCAAATACCGAATACACAAACGTCTAAACAAAGGTATTCGACACAAAGACTATATAAGTATTACTGGTGGTAATTGGTTATCTGAATAAATGCAATCCTGATTCGAAGTGTGCACACTGCAAAGTACTTTATTTACCGGCCCAGGACTTTGGCTGAGCCGCAAATTTGGACCTCGTCTTGTCTGTCTTCTATTCTTAAGCGGAATTCCTCCATCCTTTAGTGGATTTTAGCTGTTTGAGCCAATACTTCTGCCACCCGGTTGTACAAACTAAAAAAATTCTAAGTTCTGTACAAAGATTTATTAAGGGAAAAGTCATTATTGCACATCGGTCATGGTTTAAATAATCATTCAATAAAAGACTACACAGCAACAATCATCAATGAATTTTATCGGACTATTCAACCAAATCGAAAGTGCTCTTCAATGGGATACCAATAAAGCTCCTTTTAGAAGTTAAACCAAAGATTTATTTATTAAATACTTGTTGCATAAAAAAATATGAAATCATTTTATCATTTAGCATGAATTAATCATTATAATCCGTGCTACATCTTGCCACATGAAATTTCCGACTGGCGACTGACGAGCACCAGTTAGTCAGCCCGATAATGGCAGCATGAAATTTGCCGCATCTAACGAGATGTAGCTATCCTCCAGTTCCCTGTGAAGAACCAAGTTCAATTAAACTACGCAGTCCCACTTATTGTTACAATGGCAACACAGGCGGCTGGAAAGGTGGTGCTTGTCAGCCCTATTTGGTAGACTATCTAAGAGAAGGAAAACTGAATAAAAACAAATCTCACGAGAAATTGGCGACTTTTTATCCTTTTTCAGACCATATATAAACTTGAATAGCATAAACAATAATGAATCTACACTGTATGGGCTAACGCGCAGGATGAAAAAGGCCGCCTTATTTGATCTTACACACTGGGTAGTCAAAACCAGGCTACTGCATACACAACAGAAAAAAGCTTTCTATTCCGACCTAAGTTCAAAACTAAGTAGAGCAAGAGGATCGGACATTGTCTTGGTTATAGATGACACGAATGCTTAAGTTTTACGTTTAATAGACGCAGAATTTTATCTGCGTGGAGGATAAACCTTTATCTAAATGAGCAAAGATGATAATGAACGATTGATGGATAACTACGCAACACAGATTATACTTAAGCACAAACTTCAGATGTAGAGTAAGGCGTTTTGCCCTGTCCCGAAAACCTATAGACTCAAAAAGGTCACTCTGCAATAAGGTAACGAATGCAGTTCAACATAATTTTGTTAGCTGGTATCAATAAAAATATTACTGGCGAGGAGAATATGAGAATTGCCAAAGCCAAAGTAGCTTCCTATAACCTAAGACAATTCCGGAGAAACGCGAGTATCTTACTCTTCATGAAATTTCGTGTGTACCACGCGTCTGTACGGCTGTTTTGTCATACGCCAGTGAAATTTGATTCTTTAGAGTCGAGAATTATAGAGGCTCACATGCATTCGACCATCCTTGGTAGAGAAACATACCCCATATATGCTACCAGGAATCAATAGGCGACGTTGGCAAACATAGATCCAGCAAATGCGCAAAACAGAGAGGCTTTATCAACTGCGCTGGCTCGGTTACGTTTTAAATAAGCCTTTGATTCAGTTGCCCGGTACAGCATTATTCTCTTACCCAGTGCCAAATTTGCAGGAACTGCTAAAGACAAAGTCAATCCATTTGAGTAGTATAGTGTACACTGTACAATTCTTAATTTTTACTGAAAAATGTATACTTTACTTTACTGCGACTGACTCCTTTTGGAGGATAAGCCGGCTCCATAGAAATCCCGGATTATACCTCTCCATGCCGGGCGGTTGGCAGCCATTTCGGAACATCGAACATTCCAACACCCGAAATAAATAGGTGTTTTCGCGCTGATACAGAGCGCGTCGCTTGCCGGGGACGCCGTAGCATGAACGGTATTTGTGACATTTCATGGAGTTTCTTGGGAATTTGGTACAAGTGGTGTCCCCTCACCACTCGGCTTTTTGATCGAGGACGCACCTCTAGCCTTTGCACATCCAAGCGCAGTCTGCAAGGCAGCAGTAAGTTGCATGGTTGCCGGTGGCTGTTGAGAGCTCATTCGCCATTCGGAAGTACGGGGTACTGTCCAGGAGTCCATGTAATCCTGTGGCTGTTGAACCCTTTTGTGGCGGGGAACACACGCCGAGTCATGGTGCCGTCGTCGGGCTCATGTGGTATTTTATAGGAGATCCGATTGCCGGTCGAAATCCACCACGCCCTGGTGACACCACCGCCATAGCCCCGTTAGCCCATGTACGATCGGCCATCGAGACATGGTTGACACCGTCGTACCACGTTGAGGAGGGGATGGCCTTTACGACGGTGAAAAATGTATGGTCTTAATGGATGCGATCTTGGTGTAAACACCGGACCCATTGAAAAATGTATGGTCTTAATGGGTCCGGTGTTTACACCAAGATCGCATCCTTGATTATAGTAATTATTATCAACGCCAGCGCAACCAATATTATTTTAATTATATAGTGTAGTAGCCGTTTTTCTATTAGAATCGAGTCCACACACGTATTATAGTTGTTTTGTGGGAAGACCTTGCTATAAGGCAACGAATCGAGCTCAATAGCGACAGGCAATTACTATTTCGCCACGAACTAATCTAAACAACATATTTGAACCGCAATACATAGGTAGGTTTTGATGGAATATCGATTTTGTCTGCTTACTGCGAAACCATTTACAGTAGTAGGAAATCCTTCGTGGGATGAGGAAGTAAATAAACGCTGAAAGCTCAGACGAACAGATATAAGGCTGTATATTGTCGACACTCAGAGGGTTTATGTTCAATCTTAAATGTCATAAACGTTTAGATATGTAAGCGCAGAATCTAGTTCAGGCGACTCCGTGGTTAAGTTGAATTTTGCCACCGGTGATTTAGTTTAACTAGAGATGCAATGGTAGTCAACTATTTCTCGAGAGTTTTCTAATTAATAAGACACAATGTTTTAGCAGACGAATCCAGTTTTAAACGAGCGTTCTGTATAGCATGCGTATGATTGACAACAGATGTGAACAGATCGGCTGTTACATAATATAGCTATATTCAAACACCTTTAATCATTTGATTTAAATTATTCTATATTCCGTTCACATATTAAATGCTGTCTGTTAAAATCTTTAAATTCTTTGAATTTTCCTCTTCAATTTTATACGTCTCTTTATTTGTATCGAGGTTTAGATTTCTTTAAATGATTATTTCACGAGCTCCCGTGTCACGTTTATTTTGTGAAGGATCTGTGCTTTGTTTTCCATTTAAAACGATTAAAGTTGCACCTTGTCTAGATTGATCTTACCAAAAAAATTCACTGTAGGTGTTTAGTGCTTGCTTGTGTGCTATTGAAAATGTGAGTTTCATTTAGTCAACTTGTAGTTAATCGTCGAACGACATTTTTGTAAAGCAGTCTGTTTCAACTAATCACACTTTCACAATAAAAGCACAGTTAGCTGCTGTATAATTTGAAGGTCAACTTAGGCACCTTTATGAGTGATACGCATGCACGACCCTGTTTAGCTATCCTTTTATTAAATCAATGTGTTTATTAAATATGGATTTTCTCGGCGGAATGAAGCAACTATATATGAATGATCTCATATTTCTTAGAGGACGTAAATGTTCAAAAGTGGCATTGTGTTTCGCTTTTCACTATAATAAGTTGCGTCCACTAAATAATGTCATACTGTGTAAGAGTAGGTGTGTGTTTGTAGCATTATAAATACCAGGTTTGCCTCGTGTAGGTTAATATAACTCATATTCACAATTATTTCGGCCATGTGCATGGAAATTTCCAGCCTAAGATACGACGGATCTAGTGCAACGTATGGGAATTGTCAGAGTTGAGAGCCGTACGTCTAACGTCGCTTTCCTTTTATTTATGTCAAAAGCTGCACACAGTTTAAGATTGTGACTGCATAGGAATTGTGCAGCCGGCATTTCCTGTGAAGTGCAAGTTATGCCAGACTTCTAGAGGTGTGGGCCGCATATCTGATTAGCCATTACTCATATACGCATTGTGGTTTGAGTCTCGCTAGTGAGTACGTACAAATGACAGTAATTTTGCTATGTTGTACGACTGTTTAAATACAATAGGATTGGTGCTTATATCAAGCTCACAATCTTGATTTAAATAATTGTGGTATAATATTTTTATCTTAAGGCAAGTGCTTAAACAAAAACATATCATCACATTCAGCAAGGCAACATCAGCATCATTACGTACATTATAATGTCAGCATTATTTTCCGATGTTTCACTGTCGCATGGCTATAAGAATTATTTAACGAGAACAACTTAACTAACAATAATTTATTCCGCGTGTGGTGGTAAAATTTCTTTAAATCAATTGTATTTAACCATTCGTCGAACAACGTAACAATGCGTTGCGACTGGCGGTAGTTTTGTTACGTTGTTCGACGACTGGTTAAATACAATGGGATTGGTGTTTACTTCAAACTTGCAAAATTGATTTCAAGAACGTGTCAACTAGTTTGGTGCGCAATCTGCTGTGGAGAATAACACATGAAATTAATACTCCAATTGAGGTCCAAATAGTCATCTATACGGGACATTCATTGAACCAAGTGTACTTGAAGACACGGCCTCCTTGAATACGCAGCGTCCTTGTGGATCTCATGGTTTTTCCTTTACACATTTATTCATCTACCAGCGTGATTCTTCCGGAAACAATGTAGGCGACTAACATAAGAATAGTCCAAAAGCACCTGACCCACTAATAACTTTGTAAAGCTTCCGAATAATAGTTAATACCTTTGTAGAAAACACTCTATCTATTAAATACAAAACAAAGGATATATTTTATAAACAAGTTTTTATTCTTATTATAATCAAGGTTGCAATCCTGATATAAGCACCTGACGCATTAATTACTTACAAATGTCTGTATAAACTAAGAATTTTATAGTGTAGAAAAGGCTATACATCCAGTAGACCGGTTTCGTCCTTATTTGGAACTCATCATGTACTGGCCAGAATGTGCCGCGGACAGGGCTCGCACCTGAGTACCACTGAACCACACTGTCGCACACTACACATAATTTTCAGTTAGATACTAACTAGCGTAACTTGATTAGTGTGCGGAAAATTATGGCCAGTACGTGAAGAATTCCCAATAAAGACGAAACCAGTCTGCTGGATGAATTTCCTTTTCCACACTATACAATTCTTATTTTATACTGCACGGAGGGCAGGTGCTTATATCAAGATCGCAACCTTGATTATAGTAATTGTTATCACCGCTCGCGCAACCAATGTTTGTTTAATTATAAAAATGTTCATTGCGAAGATTATAACTCAGAATTTAATTTCCTCTCGATTACTAAGCAGATGTAATATACTTGTAAAATTAGGGGCTAGTAAAATAGCATTAACTATGGCTTCTAGAGCAATGCTGAGCAAAATTAAAGACAGCATTTATTGCTTAGCTGTTTTTCACGTTTTCTCTTCACTGCTCCAGGTGTTATAGATTACGCATTCAACAAAAGTCAAAAGAATCCTAAAGGACGTGGTGCGCTATTTACCTGCTGTCTAGAACACGGATATTTAAGTGGAATACGGAGGCCACATAGAGCGGAATTGCAAAATGACAATGTCCTTCAAAATTGTTAGCAAACACCAATAATTCAGCCTATGCTAAACCAGATACGCTCTCACACCCTACGAAAAGTTACCGCCGCTTGCCTTCCATAGCTTGGTATATCTCATCATTATGGTAGGTAAATTATCAACATGTTAAATATCGCTAAGAAGGGGGTAATGCTGGAATGTATAGTTCACATCTACCAGACTGTGACCAATCGCAGAGTTAGAGAGCTTAGTGCAACAGTCACAGTAGATATTAACTAGAGTTCATTTCTTTACGAATGTATTGTCCACTCATTATTGACATAGCGTTTTATTGAGATAACCGGAAATTACTAAATGGCTAATCCGCTCTAGCTTAAGGCAAACTACATTGCGCAACTTAGTTAATACACGTTCGCATGTGAATACGTAAATACATGTTTATATCCATTATAAATGCATATATATATATATATATATATATATATATAGCACATGTATACATTCACACATGAATACATACATACATACACTTACTACATGCATACATACATCCCTCAAATATATATATATATATATATATATATATATATATATATATATACATACATACATAAATATAAATACATACATACATAAATAAATGTATACATACATACCTACATACATATATAAATGTATACATGCATACATAATACATACATATATACATACATACATACATACATAAATAAATACATACATACATACATACATACATACATACACACATAAATAAATAAATACATACATACCTACATACATATATAAATGTATACATGCATACATAAATAAATACATAAATACATACATACATACATACATACATACATACATACATACATACATACATACATACATACATACATACATACATACATACATACATACATACATACATACATACATACATACATACATATAAACATAAATACATACACACATAAATAAATGTATACATACAAACCTACATACATATATAAATGTATACAATCATACATAAATACATACATACATACATAAATACATACATACATACATACATAAATAAATATAGACATACATACCTACATACATATATAAATGTATACATGCATACATACATACATAAATACATACATACATACATACATACATACATACATACATGTAATCATACATATATACTAACATGCATGTATGCATAAGCACATATATATATATATATATATATATATATATATATATATATGATGATCTCGCAATATATTGCGCTGGTTCCCTTTCTATGCTCGGTATATATTATAAGTAGTTGTTTGTCATTGAAGTCGCATTGTGGAGAACTTTATATTAATTTAACTGCATTACCGCTTGAATACACATTCGTACGGGAGATTGCACCGCCCACCTGTACCACATCTCTTGACAAATTATATAGTGGGTATATTGAGTCCACCTATATTGGTTGGGTCGTTTATGCGGATTTCATCAGAGTTTATTATTAATTTATCATCTAGTCGAGACCTAATTACACCTAATTCTGCAGTTAAATTGGTCATTTGTTTCCAACCCATCGGAAGCCATTTGTAAACTTCACACACATATTTTATTTTTAATCAATTATATGTAGGATTTTTGTCGGATAAAAAGCACAGATTTAGTAAAATAAATTTACAAATATTTCTTATTTTATGTCCACTTTTTTGGCTCGAAGGCTGCTTCCAGCATTATGCTGACTGCTTCACCCTAATACGAGGACTTGCTGTTGAATTAATGCCAGCCTTATATAGGACCCTTGGCGCGTTACAGTCTCAAAGGTGGCTATTGCTACAGGCTATAATGTGTAATACGGTCTTCTATTGATAAGTTGTGCGTAAGTACAAGACGTACGTGCCTTTCGTTCATATAGAGTTTGGTTCATTGTTCTGGTCTAAATTGGAACTAATTTATTACAATTTACACAGTAACTAATACACGTTTTAATCTACTCACAATGTCACCACTTATTTACCGTTAAATTATTCAAGATTTTACACCCTGACTGCATTTGTCAAGACGAATTGATTGCATTGATTACGTTTATGTTACCTCGGCGACATTCTAGATCCGTCATATTTCAAGCCGGAAATTTCCATGCCCACAGGCAAAGTAGTGCTATGTACGAAGGTATTTAGATTCCTAAAAATATTTATCTATTCTTGCCCAGTATTACATCATTTAGTAGACACAACTTGTTATAGGGAAGAAGCGAAATAAGATGCATAGTCAACTCCCTTTGAAAAATTATTAAATCGAACAAATTTGAGAACATATATCCTTTGAATTTTTGTGGTGCCAGCTTCATATTTTGCAATTCCGCGTTTTGCATACGTGGGTTGTAGCATTGCACTAACCGTTTTACAAAGATCCGATTGATCACAATTTCCACGTATGAATCCGTTTTGTCTTCGATCGGGCTGGATGCGCATTCGTGCCTCTCTTCCGAAGGTTTCAAAATCGTTCAAACTAACCATTGGAAATGCGGTTCTATACAACACATCTGCTCAAATCTACTAGTATGAGTATTGTGCTGTGTATAGCGGCGTGATGATAGTGCAGGATAGATTGTATAGAACCGCATTTCCAATGGTTAGTATGAACGATGTTGAAGCCCTCGGAAGAAAGGAGCGAATACGCACCTAGCCCGATCGAAGAAAAAAAACAGATTCATACGTGGAAATGGGGATCAATCGGATCTTCATAAAACTATTAGTGCCCGAGCTTCAATCCGCGCTCGCAAAACGCGGCACTGCAAAATATGAGAGCATTCATATATAGCTGCATTATTCCGCAGAGAAAATCCATATTTAATAAACACATTGATTTCAGAAAAAGTATTGCTAAACAGAGTCGTGCATGCGTATCACTCATAAAGGTGCCTAAGTTGACCTTCAAATTATACAGCAGCTAACTGTGCTTTTATTGTGAAAGTGTGTTTAGTTGAAACAGACTGCTTTACAAAAATGTCGCTCGGCGATTAACTACCAGTTGACTAAATGAAACTCATACGATATCGATAGCACACAAGCATACACTAAACACCTAAAGTGAATTATTTTGGTAAGATCAATCTAGAACAGGTGAGACTTTAATCGTTTTAAATAGAAAACAAGGCACAGGTGCTTCACATACGAAAGAAAAAACGTAACACGGGAACTCGTCAAGTAATAATTTTTTTGAAATCTAAACCTCGATAAAAATAATGAGAAAAGCAAAATTGAAGAGCAAAATTCAAAGAATTTAAAGATTTTAACAGACATAGCATTTAATATGTGAACGGAAAATAGAATAATTTAAATCAAATGATTAAAGGTGTTTGAATATGGCCATGTTATGTAACAGTCGACGTGTTCACAGCTGCTGTCAATCATACGAATACTATGCAGAACGCTCGTTTAAAACTGGATTCGTCTGCTAAAACATTGTATCTTGTTAATTAGAAAATTCTCGAGAAATAATTGACTACCATTGCATCTCTAGTTAAACTAAATCACCGGTGGCAAAATTCGACTTTACCACTGAGTCGCCTGAACTAAATTCTCTGTATTAATATCTAAACAATTACGACATTTAGGCATCAAAATAAACTTTCAGTGAATAAAGTTAAGTGCCCCATCTTTCAGAATTTCGACAATTCCATAAATTCTCTATTCTCCTATCAGTCTGCCGCGACTATTATCTCTCTCAACCAATGAAGGATTTTGTTCCACAGTAAGCAGACAAAATCCACATTCTCTCAAGACCTACCAATCTATTCTTTAAATCAAGTTTGCGAGCTTGAAGTAAACACCAATCCCATCGTATTTAACCAGTCGTCGAACAACATAACAAAACTACCGCCAGCCGCAACGCACTGACGCGTTTCGACCTTCCATGATCATCATCAGAGTACGACGGCAAACTGACTATCGAGGATCAAACCGCATTGAATATATATGGAAATCAAATTTAGATATGCGGCTCTCACCTCTAGCAGTCTCGCATACATTGAACTTGACTGGAAATGTCGGCTGCATAATTTCTATAGAGTCACGAAAATTAACTGTTTGTAGCTTTCGCCACATATACATATATAGGCAATACAATTTAACAATAATTGTTTGCGCGGGTGGTGGTATTGTGATTCAAATATGTCGCTTCATATGTTAGTTCACGGCGAACTAGTAATTGCATGTCCTGAGTATTCAGTTCACAGTCATATCATTTCTCTTTTTGACTAAATAGCCCATGGAAGACGATGTTGATCCAACATCCATCATTATCAGCACTAAAGACATTAATACGCTAGTCTCTAATAACAGACGCTTTACTGCCATATATCCATGGGAAAAATTAAATATATAAAGAAAGAGAAAAAAATAAAACAACAATAATAATACTTTATTTAAAATAGTTCATCAAAAATGTTGTATGAAAGGAAAGATCTAGTTCAGATGGAAAACCCTACCTAGATAACACACAGAAATGAGACACCTGGGCTTCTACATACACCATTACGGCCAAATCAGTTTTAAGGGAAGGTGACAAGAGCAATACGGCTACGTCGCATTTTTAATATATTGTGTCATAAATACACAAACCATCGCAGTTAATCCTGTCCAACTAAGAAAAGAAGGCTACGAAAGATGACTCAACTAGATCGACGCTGAGCTAAATTTGATGACATATGAAGTGGGGCTTTTATCGACGACGTACGACGTGCAAGTGGAATTCCTGCAAGCAGACGAGTGGGTCCCATACTACCCAATTTGGGCGTAGCTGACTTTAGCTGTATCTGGTATGTGAAAATCTGTCCATCTTAATCCTTACGCTAATCTGGTGTTGGTTGAGAGAATAAGGCTATACTGGGCAATCAAAAAGAAGACACTTGCAAGACGTGACCATTTGACGGTGTCCCGCCTGTTTTTCTCACAAGCAATACTTGGTGACCTCTCCAAAACAATGCCCATAAATTTCAGCTTTGCATATTCTTTGATACTAATCGCACATAGGCTTTGCGTTTTAAACAACGGCGGTCGAATACCTGCAAACGCTTGAGCACGTATAGATGCGTTATCTACACGACCTTTATGGCAGAGTGAGATACTCGTGTTCAACCATAAATAGCGAGGATTTCGGAGAGCAAATCTAGATTTCCTGATTCTCCTATTCACCGTGTCATTCACATTACATAAGAGTTTTGAAGCCACTTCCCAGAGCTGTAAACCAGTAGGCATATATGCTTCAACACAAGCGACAGGCTAGGATGCAACCACGCCATCGACAATCCATTGCTAAATGATCTAGTAGACTTCACAGTTGTCTGGGGGCTGAAAAACGCCCTGTGGTGTAATGCCTTACACTAAGTCATAAGCTTGCTAAACACGTATTTTCAATGTTCCTCGCAGGTATTCAAAAGTCGTTCAAGATAATCGTTGCTCATTGAGTTTAAAGTGTATCTGTCACTTCGATGAAATTCTCCAGTGCTTAATCGCCCATGACCAAGTCTACACCCGAGCTTCTTGCTCCATATGATGGAATTAAGTCGGAGTAGAGAACATCCTTGCTGTCGTCTGATCTGCTATCGGTGGGAGCATATGCATGTACTACGAAAAGAAAACACGGATTAAGATTTATAGAATTCATTTTAGTGGGCCTCTTTAAACGTTACGTACAAAATCGACTGCTTGCATCATCTCTTTAGCTAAACGACAATACCGAATCTCCTCAGTCTAGTTTGGAACACAATTTGTGGCACCATAGTTTAGCAATCGACAACGCGGAGATAATGATGGTGAACCCAGTTCTGTAATATTCTTAGGCTCTTTTATTCTAGTTTCGAATACTCAATAAATATTAATTACTCATTTATCCAACATACGCGCAAGAGTTGCCCAATTTTTTTAAACTAGCTTACGTTTAATTAAACATAGCTTACTTGAACAATTTTAGATATTTAGCAATACACCATTGGGCTTAATATTGTTACCAACATTTACCATTTCGAAAACATCTAAAAGAGCGTTATTGTTGGATTGGAAAGAGAAAGCTGCCAAACCGGAAATGAAGGTGTCTGCCGTGTCTTGCTCGACAAAACAGATAAAGCAAACTTTTTTAATCCGCCGCAACGACCGATGCAGCATGGATTCATTATAATTCGTATTGTTAACGGTGATATGTGGGCTAAAAAAGAACACTAGGTCGCCCATTCCTGATTTGAAGGGTTTGTATTTGGAGTTTTCGTTCTCTTATACAGCCTGCCAACGAAAGCTGATGAGCACCATCCGCTTAGATGCCAGTGTCAAAAGTTTCCTTCAGCAGGCGAAACCTGCCCTTCGCGTCTGGAAAGCTTGCTCACACTTCGTCAATACCAGGTTAACACCAAGCGTTACCGCGTAGTTAGACCAAACTTGAGGCTTCACTTGGAACGGGATGATGGCTGTCAAATTATACCAGGAAAGGTTCATCCTACCGTTCCCGGGATGACTAGCTCGTGCCCGCCGGTCGTCAGACCGTAAATGTCGTTTGTTTTGCTCATAGTTGTAAACTGATTGTAAAAGAAAACTAGAATTCTCATTCCTAGCTGTAATAGAAGACCGACGAGCACTGTTTGCCGAGGCGCCTGTTGCCAGTTTAATTTAGAAACAATAACTTCTATTCGCGTCTGTCACGCTTTTTCTCATTCCGAAACTACGCATCTAACACTAAGGTTAATTGCGCAGTTGAACACAATGCGAGGATTCACATGAAACGATATGATGGCTCCATTCTATTAGAATGCACTATGTAAATGTTGGCATTGCCGAGATAACCAAATAGCACCTGTCGCTGGCCCGACTGGATATTTGTGTCCAACACTACACCAAAGGTTTAATTCATAAGCTTTGCCTTTCATAAGCAAAGCTTCTTCTCCTTATGTAATTTATTTAAACAGCATTTGCTTCGAAATAGCATCGGGACCCCAGCATAATTAGAATATGAGCTGCGCCAAAGAAATTTCTTATGGTATGTCTGCTAGATTTAAATATCAAGAAAAGTTACTATCACTAAGAAAGGATAATAGAATGTCAATTAAACAATCATTGATTGCGCGGGTGGTCTTTAAATCAAGATTGCGAGCTTGATATAAGCACTAATCCCATTGTATTTAACCAGACATAAAACATAGCAAAACTATTGTCATTCATACGTGCTGACGCGTTTCGACCTTACATGAACATAATCAGAGTTTTACATCAATTTCGTGTTGGTGGTTTAATGCGGGATGTTACGTGAGTGCACGTGCGAATTAGTATATTTACGTGTAGGCTACATTCTTATAGTATTAAAAAGTTATATTATTCTTTTATTGATGGAGGGATTCTTGACCGCGCGTTCGCTTTTGTGACTTTTGCGCGTACGAGTAAATTTCCCGATATTGGCTTTCGTATCGCATTATTCATAAGCTCTATATTTTCCCACTTAGTAACAGCGCATGGTGCGCATATTTCCATGTTGATTACTCATATTTTTCTGTCACTGTAAATGATAACATCTGCACTCTGTTCAGGAGTAAGGAATATATATATATATATATATATATATATATATATATATATATATATATATATATATATATGGCCTTTTATTTCGAGACTAATAAAAGTCTCTCTACAATCATTCATTTATATATGTTATAGATATATATATATATATATATATATATATATATTCAGTATATTTCTAATTAGGAAGAAAACACATTAATAGCAAAGTGGATAGCCATTTATTTCGTGGAAAAACTAAACATCGCCTATTAATCATTCATTTATATATATATATATATATATATATATATATATATATATATATATATATAATATAAAATATATATATATATATAAATATATATATATATATATATATATATATATAAGGCGGAAATACAAACACATTAATAACAAAGTGGGTAATGGCCATTTATTTTGAGACTACTAAACTTCGTTTTACAATCTTACATTTTTATACATCCTGGCAAACAAAATCAGGAAGATCGAGGAAGAATTAGGCTACCTGAGAAAAATTTTGCTAATGAACAAATACGCAGAGCGATTTATTGACGTCCGTCGTAAAGTCCATCCCCTCCTCAACGTGGTACGACGGTGTCAACCATGTATCGATGGCCGATCGTACATGGGCTAACGGGGCTATGGCGGTGGTGTCACCAGGGCGTGGTGGATTTCCGACCGGCAATCGGATCTCCTATAAAATACCACATGAGCCGGAAGACGGCACCATGACTCGGCGTGTGTTCCCCGCCACAAAAGGGTTCAACAGCCACAGGATTACATGGACTCCTGGACAGTACCCCGTATTTCCGAATGGCGAATGAGCTCTCAACAGCCACCGGCAACCATGCAACTTACTGCTGCCTTGCAGACTGCGCTTGGATGTGCAAAAGCTAGAGGTGCGTCCTCGATCAAAAAGCCGAGTGGTGAGGGGACACCACTTGTACCAAATTCCCAAGAAACTCCATGAAATGTCATGGATCCGGCTTATCCTCCAAAAGGAGTCAGCCGCAGTAAATACAATAATTTATTGACGTCAACATTAGACCACGTCTGATTCGCATTAGAGAGAATACCGTCAAGCAGGTTTTATTAAACTTACCATTTAGAGGCAACATTCCGATTTCAATAATTGAACGGCGGTTAAATAAACTAACTAGGGATTACTTTCTCTGTTTAAAACAAAAATTCACATTTTTGCACGCATAGAATTGTGAGGTTGGATGCCAAAGATCAATTGCCAAATCTATCCAAACCATTTATAGTCTACAAATTCTCATGTATGGGCGGAAGCACATACATTGGACATACGAAGAAGCTATTGATCAACAGAATACAGAAAATGATTAAAAGCGTCATAGCAGCGTCTGGAAAATCAGCACTTCCCGATCATATATTGGAAACGGGGCATACAGCCAAATTCTCTAATTTCTCGATTCTCATCATCATCATCATCATCATCACAATTCACAACTAGACAGAAGCCAAAAGTGACTAATGTTTTACTGCCATATAACCATAAGAAGTGAAGAAAAATATATATGACGAAAAAGAATAATAATTCAGACACAAATTATTAGTGAGAATTCCGAGAGACAGGGCGAGAACCTAGTTACTATAATTATATCTATCAAGGTAACTCACGGAAGTGAGACACAAAACTTCTATACAACATCATTATGGCCAAGTCAGCGTTAGGGCAGCATCAACAATAAAGATTCCTTGCGGCTTTCATTGTATCACGTTATAAAAAGCCAATTCTACGCAAAGAAATATCAGAAAAATTATATATGTATATATATATATATATATATATATATATATATATATATATATATATATATATATGCAATTATATATCTTTATGCGAACCTAGTTACTGATTTTTTGAAATATGTGTTAGATCCTCAGCATGAACGAATCTGATAATCTCTACTTTATACATTATATTTTGTGCTTCGGAACAACTCAGATCTATGAGTTAGCATTACGCCCAAACCTCCATTTATATGGTTAACAAATGAGTGACACAGATGATGTAAATATATTTGAGCAGTAATTGAGTAAGATTTATTTTGTTTTCGGCAATGCAACATCAAAGCCAAAGCATTCATAAAACATGTACAGTAATTAATTTGAAGAATCGGATTTCGAAAATCAGCTGAATTTCAACAAAACTGAGAGCAACATCAATATATATATATATATATATATATATATATATATATATATATATATAACAAGCACTATGTCTAAACATTCAAAAGTTTTCATCAACGATGTTCTTAATCGACCGGCCACGAATTACAAAACCCAACGTCAATTTACTAGCATCCAGGCAAGACCAAACACCCCTCGACCAGACTCAACAAACATTCGATCGGATTGGCAACAGATTGAAGGGGAAACAGCAGCTGCTCATACGGAGACAGAAATTTCGAAACAATGTGAGCATTCACTCTGCAAACTGCCAAACCTGCACAGTTACCAAGAGGATAGAAAAAAAATTGAGGAACAAGGCGAAACGAAAGACTACACTCGGAAAAATAACATTCGTACACGTGGCAGTCAAAATTGCGAAAAATTGGTTAACTCTCAAGCCATTAATACAAGAATGACCAGATCTAAGACGTCAATTTGCAATAAAACAAGAAAGACATCTACATGAAAACATGCACACACAGACAGACACATACGCACACACACTAACCAATAAGACAAAACAAGAAATGGAAGTAAAACTGAGTCAGACTAGTTGCCAAAAATTTAATAATGTGAAAACCCAGGGTGTCTATAAATGAAATGTTGTAAAGTGAAGATTAGTAGTCGCGAAAAATATTTATATTTTCCATTTTGTTATTAATATAAGCACCTGACCCATTAATTACTTACACATGTCAGTATAAACTAAGAATTGTATAGTGTAGAAAAGGCAATTCATCCAGTAGACCGGTTTCGTCCTTATTGGGAACTCATCAAGTACTGGCCAGAATTTGCCGCGGACAGGATACGAACCTGGGCACGTCTGCTTCGGAATCTGGTGCTCTAACCACTGAGCTATCTTGCCGCACACTACACTACACACAATTTTCAGTTATATACTAACTAATGTAACTTGGTTAGTCAATTTTTCCTTTAGGTGGAGCTCATATGGCATCCATTTAGACCCAAAGTTCCAACTAACCATGCCCAATGTGTCATTACTGAACAGACACCACATTACATGGGGAAGTGGTATTGAAATGAACATTTATATAATTAAACGAACATTGGTTGCGCGGGTGGTGATAACAATTATTATAATCAAGGTTGCGTTCTTGATATAAACACCTGACCCATTAATTACTTACATATGTCAGTATAAACTAAGAATTGTATAGTGTAGAAAAGGCCATTCATCCAGTAGACCGGTTTCGTCCTTATTGGGAACTCATCATGTACTGGCCAGAATTTTCCGCGGACAGGGCAAGAACCTAGGCACGTCTGCTTCGGAATCTAGTGCTTTAACCACTGAGCCACCCTGCCGTACACTCAGTAGTCAAAGCATTAGATTCCGAAGCAGACGTGCCCAAGTTCGAGCCCTGTCCGCGGCAAATTCTGGCCAGTATATGATGAATTACCAATAAGGACGAGACCGGTCTACTGGATGAATTGCCTTGTCTACACCATACAATTTTTAGTTTATACTGACATATGTAAGTACTTAATGGGTGAGGTGTTTGTATCAAGTTATAGTAAACAGAAAATTTAACGTCAGTCACACGTACTTAAGCGTTTCGACCTTCCATGATCATCATCAGAGTACGACGGCATGGTCGCAAACATAATTTAAAGAAATTTTGCCACCACTCACGCAATTATTAATTGCTTGATTGTATTACCCACATATATGTATATGTTTGTGACCGCATAGTAATTGTGCAGCCGAAATTTCCAGTCAAGTAAAATGTACACGAGACCACTAGATATGAGAACCGCATATCAAATTTTGCTTTCCATATATACGCATTGCGGTTCGATCCTCGCTAGTCAGTTTCCCGTCGTGTTCTGATGTTTATTATGGAAAGTCGAAAAGCGTCAGTGCGTGTGACTGACTGTACCTTTTTTATGTTGTTCGACGACTGGTTAAATACAATGGGATTGGTGTTTACTTCGAGGTCGCATACTTTATTTGAGAAATTTATAAGCTTTTTAAAATACCACTTTCTAGACCACTATATTGTCCTTATTGTGCAACTCCGCGGTCGAAGACAAAACTGCAGATTGACCAAGAACACGTCGTTTTGACACCTAGGTAAGTTTCATTACTCTAATGCAGCATGGCTCGAACTCTTTAGGTGGTTCTGAGTTTATAAAAAGGTTTTAATATATCTTGCTTATTGAAAACGCAGCAGTACCACTTTCAATACAGAGATTCGTAAAATCGGCCCAGCTTTACCAATGCAAGACAGACGATCCACTAACTGGGAGTGCATCGGTATAAGAGTACTCTCGTAG
Organism: Eudiplozoon nipponicum; assembly: GCA_029291075.1. NCBI lineage: Eukaryota > Metazoa > Platyhelminthes > Monogenea > Mazocraeidea > Diplozoidae > Eudiplozoon > Eudiplozoon nipponicum. The sequence continues at coordinate 22,547 of JAQBSW010003181.1, forward strand.
AGGTGACTAGCACACAGCCGTGTATACACATAGATGTATGCGTGTATTACAGTTATACTTTATAACAGAATTATTAGTACTAATTAAGAGCTTCAAATTGAGGCATATCAACTTATGACTCAAGCCTAAAGCCAACCTTACTATCAAGTTTGGTGGACGAGCTAAGCCGTGATAAAAACTAAACCTGCCTTATGACATTTCCAGACGAGGGTGTGGTTTGGAAACTTGATGGAATTTTATGGAAATCGAGAAATCGTTTCTGGCGTTTAATACACAATTTATAGCAAAGATTGCATAAATGTTGGACAGAGCTCAAGTTAGACGGAAAGGAACGTTAAGTTTACGCTTATAAAAGCTATATGAATAATTCATAGCCTAGTGAAAATGGCATTGCGTCGAAAACGCGAAGCTGTCGTTTTGAAACGGCAAATGACAATCACGGCTTCTAAAATAATTTCCAAACGAGTAATTTAAAATGTGAGCCAATGCAGAATATGAGACGAATTACACGACGTTGCGCACTTCCATTCTGATAAAACAACACAAGATTTCGTTCTCTGCAATACTGAAGAACCCCCAGAGAGAGCGTCGAATAGTTGATAGCAAGTCAGACAAGGACACCTGCACACAGAAAATACGGTTAACCTCCCAAATAGACGTCGTATGTAGTGTATTTTTGAAATTAAACAAAAACTACTTACGTCGTTCTCAGCTCCGCTGAGCAACATCCAGAGACGGCCTCGGCTTTTTTCTGGCAGGCCGCCCAACACCAACTGGCGTAGCCGTTCCGTACGATACATAACCATGCTTAGTGATCCTCCACCGTGCCAATCAGCGTACTCCTTCCAGGCGGCAGCACGACGAGCTTCCTGGCTAGCGAGAAGAGCGCGTAGAGCAAAACTGCACGCCGCCAAACCAGTAGCTGCTGCCACTATGGAGCCAGATGACGACGCCGACAACGATCGATAAAATCGACTGCCTTCGCCGTTCGCGATATTGCGATCGCTCCCACACGAGCATCCTCCGTTTAACTGTACACAGAACCAGGAAAAATAAAACTCTATGCATGAGACACCAAAAACACCAAAATCTAGCTACAGTTCAATATGTTTAGTTACGTATCGATTTTCTCATTGCAACAAACTACATAGTTTAAAAGAAAAGCAGTTTTGCGATACTGAGACTAGTTTAATTACCCAATCTGTGCTAGTCACAACAGAGATCAGATAAGACTCAATTATTGACAGTAAAACTAGAGGAAATAAAATTGATACAAAACTAGTCAATGAATACCTTAAGGAAACTGTACTGGCCATACCGTCTTGCGTTGTAGTTTACCTGAATTTGGTTAATTGTTGGAGGTAGGCCCTTCTATCTAGGCTATATGCACTCCTGCCGTAGTCATAACAGATTACTCACGTGTTCCATAGTTATGCGGCAATGAACCACTGGCTTTTGTATTCTGCTGTAGTTTTCTTATGACTCGTTAATTAAAGATAAAGATTTTTAATCAAACTTAAAGAAAAAGCAAAAACAGTTTATTTATAACTCATCAGTCAAACTTAGGTATAAGAAAGCCAAATAAACCAAATTTATTTTCTGGACCAATTTGACAACTGCGCGTAAATAACAGTAATCTTCATGAGTACTGCGATGGTGGCATAACCAGTCGCCTCTAGAGATCACACGAGCATGACAAGTGATAACAACCAATTTCACAACTGACTCGAGCATTTACTTTGATGCTAACATTAGAGAGGGATGCTGCATTCCTATGATACGGACATGGTTCATGTTAATCTTTTCGATATAATCATGTCATGATTACCGAGAAATGTGATAACTGATATCGATCAAGGCCAGAGCGTATGAATTTTCTGAGGTAACAGTGTACAGAAATAGTTGTAAATCTAAAATTTGGTGAACTTTAGCAAACATTTAGACTCATCGTGCTGATACCACGTACCGACTCGACAACCATAGTGTTAGTATAATGTACCTCGTCGTTAACACAATGTTGGTATCGGTAGCTGACACAATAGCCATAGAATCGGCATCCTTTACAGACACAGTATATATATTATATAGAGTGAGTTAGTGTTGAAGTCGCATTGTCGAGACTTTATATGATGTTAGCTTCACTTCTGCAGGTTGACACATTCGTCTTGGAGATTGTATCGTCCTATTATCCCACATTCTTCACCCAAATATATAATGGTTAAAGGGCGTAATACCGGCTCCTACTGATGAGCCGCCAGTAAGCACGAAACGAATGTGCATGAGGTTATATTTTCCGTTCATGCTGCCTTTAGTTTATCCTTCTGGTCACAACTGAACTAATTTGCTACTAGGTTCGCAACACCTAATACATACTTGCATATATATTAGTTCTTCGCAAAAAACAGTATTTAATTGTTATATGTTGAATTGAATGATGTCATGCTTACCGCGAAATGTGATAACTGATATCGATCAAGGCCAGAGTGTATGGATTTACTGGAGTAACCGGTGTTCGGAAATTGTTGTAATTCTCAAATTCGGTGAACTATAGCATAAATTGATATCCATCATGTTGGTACCATGTACCTTTTCGGTACAATAATGTTGGTATCGGTAACTGACACAATAGCCATAGAAATGGCAACATTTACAGATTCTGGTTATATATAATACATAGTGAGTTGGCGTTGAAGTCGCATTATCGTTGACTTTATATGATGTTAGCTTTACTATTGCAGGTTTACACATTCGTCTAGGAGGTTGTACCTTCCTGTTATTCCACATTCTTCGACCAAATATATAGTGGTTAAATAGCGTAATACCGGCTCCTACTGATGAGTCGCCAGTAAGCACGAAACGAATGTTCATGGGATTATACTTTCCGTTCATGCTGCCTTTGGTTTATCCTTCTGGTCACAACTGAACTAATTTGTTACTTGCTGCGCAACACCTAATAAACAATCACAAAACACTATGGAATGACAGAATAGGTCCCTAGAAGCAAGCACAATCCCTGGTAGAAATAATGTAGTGTTTGCAACAACGCGACCTGCCTCCATGTTAGAGAAAGTGTGCTCATTCGGCACAGTCGTGGTGTTAACAACGTTGGTGTCAGGCAAGGTTATGCCACCTTGCGAAGAGGCAGCACGAGCAAAGCGTTCGATAAAACAACCCGATCTGTCGGAGGGCGGTGCAATTTGACGGAGCAGTTTGGCAGGTGGCGCACCATACCCATGCAACGTGTTATCAGCATATTTTTCAAGATCTTCAGTCACTTGGTCTGTCATGGCTGAAAAAAAAGCAGAAGATCAATTTTAGGCAAAAAAACTAGGCAGCGTAGAAAGGCACTTCAACAAATAGTTTTTGAGACAACGAAAATCTGAGCAGTAAATAATTGCAAATTCTGTTATTGCTTAAATAGGCAAACCTTTATGCAACAGTTAATAGCTCGCGTGGTGGGGAATATTCAAATCGAGATTGTGGACTTTATGTTAGGGACAAATCGATTTTATTTAACCAGGCGCACAACAAAGTCGAGCTAACATCAGTCGCACGTGCAAAGCTTGCCAGACTATTATGGATGACAGCCATACTACTGATTCTTAAATGTTGAATTTTGTTGCTCAGTGCTGTCCTTCTTGTTGTGGATTTGACCGCATTTTTCTTGTGCGGGACAATTGATTGCACTCGTAGGTCGGTAATCTCTTGAATCCTGTACATTTACAGGTTCGCCGATTTGCAAAATCTTGTTCCAACCTCATTTTCAGACAAGCAGCTGATGAAGGGCTCAAGACTGAAGGGACAAGTGAGAACGCATCAATTAGGGCCAATACTGCTGATTCGTCACACCTCAAACATCCACTGAGATTTTATCCTATAAAGTTGGTTTGCCACCATGCTCCGGTGATGACAAAAAATTCATACACGAGTGATGATGGTTTTTTTTGCATTTTGCGCATCGTTTTATAGAAAGGAAGTCCGGTATTTAACCCACATTCAATAAACCCGATATAAATAGAACTTTCAACCGGAAGGATACGCGCATTTAAATAATGTATTTGTGGACATTAGTCAAACATTCCTTATAGGTTTTTTTGAAATGTGTTTTCGGAGAGCCAGCTTCATATTTTCCAACGCCGCGTTTTGTGTACGCGGACAGTTTCACAAAGATCCGATTGATTACAATTTCCAATTGTGCTTTGTCTTTGATCGGGTTGAGTTTTTATTCGTCCCAATGGAAATGCGGTTCTATCACATCTTTGTTTACTGGCGACGTTTCAGAAGGTGAATTCCTTTTCCATCTTCAGGCCAATTTGTCTACTTATATCCACAGCACAATACTCAATTATAGGTTGCAAGTATGTATTAGGTGTTGCGCACCTAGTAACAAATAAGTTCAGTTGTGACCAGAAGCATAAACCAAAGGCAGCGTGAACGGAAAGTATAATCTCATGCACATTCGTTTCGTGCTTACTGGCGACTCATCAGTAGGAGCCGGTATTACGCCCTTTAACCACTATATATTTGGTAGAAGAATGTGGAATAATAGGACGGTACAATCTCCTAGACGAATGTGTAAACCTGTAATAGTGAAGGTAACATCAGTCAGCAACCGATACCTACATTATAGTACCGAAAAGGTGCATGGTACTAACAATACGGTTGCCGAGTCGGTAAATGATACCAACGTGATGGATATCAATGTATGCTATAGTACAAGGAAAATGAGATTTACAACTATTTCTGAACACCTGCTACTCCATTAAATTCATAAACTCTGGCCTTGATCGATATTAGTTATCACATATCGCGGTAAGCCTGACATCAATAAATTCAATATATAACTGTTAAATAGTGTTTGTTGCGGAGAGCTTAATATATATATATATATATATATATATATATATATATATATATATATATATATATATAATATATATATATATGTATGTATTAGGTTTTGCGAAAATTATAGCTTAACGGCCCAAAATCTGTAGGTGTATGTTGAATATCCATGGCTTTCTAAGTGAATAGTCCGCGGCCACATAAAATACTATCCTTACAAACGTCAAACTAGGCGATGATCGCATCAACACTGAAAAAACAGAATCAAACAGTTAAAATAACTGGCGACATTCCAATCTTCCCTAAAGTAAAGAAAGGTAGTCAGCATAATTAAAAACTGAAGCGGTCATTCAAGTGCTACTAGTTTTTTAAATGTTCATAAAATAAAAAAAAATTGTAAACGCCCCGGCTCCAAATAAATGCCGTGCGATGTTACAAGAAGAAGAACAGACAGAAGTTGTTTGATAAATATTACTGTAGGTGGTCCTTAACAAGGCCTGAAAAGCGTTCACCGGCAAATGCCGTGAAAGTTAAGAATATTGCAATGTCTCGAATAACTAACGTTGACATCCGTAGACGTATTTTTGGATCTGACAATAAGTGCTCGTCGTTAGAAAAACAAATAAGGTTCCATCAACTTCTTTGGCTCGGTCACGTTTTGCGTATGCCCTCATTCCGATTGCCCAATAGAGCTCTGTTCTCTCATCCAGCACCAAATTGGCGTAAGAAACAAAGTGGGCAGATTTTGACATGGCAGAAACAATTGAAGTCACTTACATCCAAATTGGGGTCCTCGTGCGCATCATAGTTCTTGATTAGAAACCCTTAGCGATATGGCATCGAATCGAGCCCAGTGGCGATCTTGTTGCAGATGTCTAGTAGAATCATCTTCGTAACTTTCTTTTCTTCGTGGGACAAAGTCAGCTGCGAGATTTGGTTTGTTTATGACGTGAAACAGTGAAAGCCGCAAGGAAGATTTATTGCTGATGTTGCCTTGCCCGAATGCTAACTTGGCCATAATGGTGTTGTGGAGAGGTTTAGTTTGCCTCATTTCTTTGAGTTATTCTGATAAAGTTACTCATAGTACCAAGTTATTCCTTCTCTCTCTGTCGTAAATCTCACTAATAATTTGTCTAAATTCACTTATATACATTTTTTCACTCCTTATTGTTATATGGCAGTGAAACATTAGTCACTTTTGACTTTTGTGTGGCTGGACATGATGATATATATATATATATATAAGAGTTATATATATATATATATATATATATATATATATTATGAGCGAAAACCATGACGAAGATAGCCGACAGGACTGATCGAAATATTCACCAAAGGAAATGGAAAGCTATTTTAGTAAATGTCAAAAAACTATTTTTTTTAAATACTGTTTTGTTGCGAAGAAAAAAAAACTATTTTGACTGAAAAGGAAGAGCTGCAAAAAATGAACGAAAGCAATTTCTCATCAATTATGAAGATACATATAAGGTGCGAGGGATAAAGATGAAAAATATCAAGGTATATTTAAATTGATAAATTGTGATGGAATACGTAATTTATAATTAAACTTTAGGGTGTGTACGTGTGAGTGTATTTGTTTGTTTCAGAGTTACGCTACACTCTACGATTAACAATACCATTAATAACATATTTGGCAATGTAGTCGATGATTCAGTGTAGTTGCAGCCGATAACATACCAAATAGAAACTGGTCCACAATTAAAGTAAAGCTTGCCACAAGCGTTATCCTGCCTACTGGATATTAAACTCAGCCCTTTTCGTTATCTCGACAAAAAATTGCAGCAGCTGCTTTTCAACAGAGGCCACATACGTAGAAAACTCATGTTGTAAACTACAAATTATATATATATATATATTTATTTGTTTGTGTGTGTGTTTGTGCGTGAATTATTAGGTTTCTCTGTGTGTGAAATAGTAATTTAATTTCCTATGTCTGTCTAATGCAAAGACTAGGAAAACCGCTATCGAAGCTCTAACTAGAATTTCTTTGAAGAATTATACCAGTCTGTTAGATATTAATCACTATGCTTTAGAACCAAGTTTCGTTTGTGTGGCTTTGTGGTCGTAAGTAGGCTACAAGTGGCCCTAAAGACGGTACAAGCAAGTAAAGAGGATGAGCGAAATGTGTACCAGCAGAACTACGCAGTGGAGGCACTGTTTAATCCCTATCCTGCTTAAAACATTTAAAAGAAAAAATAATTCTGGAGCATTATCATGAATGCAGCTTTGAAAAAGGCGACCGACAGAGATTGTCTAAATATAGCCCAAAGCGTAACTAGGGTGTTGGCATAGAATTAAAATAATTTTAATTCTAGACTAGATAAAACTAGCTGCGGTATTATCATCGAAGATGTTGTACAGTGCCATTAAATGAATAGCATAAATTCTCCTAATTTTATCAAAGAAAATTTAGTAAATGGTAGATTCCAAAGTGAACATTGAGCTTACCTATAGTCGCAACTTCTCTCGAGGCGGAACAGTCTTCTGTTGAAATGATGTGCTCATTACAACGTGACTTGCAATCGGCGTCTGGAAAGCAAGTATTATAATTTCAAACTTTATGAATTGTCGCGAGTATCATCATATGCTCTTAGAAGGAAATCATTAATTTAGCAGTATTCGTATGAGTATATATAACAATTGCTTCTATATATATATATATATATATATATATATATATATATATATATATATATATATATACTAGATAGTGAAGGAGAATGTCAAATAATGTCCAAAACATGACAATAGCCAAAAGGATGATCAAGCTAAAATAAAAGTTCTACAGAAATTACCAGCACTATCCAAGCTAATTGTTGCAGACAACGCATCGATGCTGTCAAGCCTCAGTTCCTCATCAAAACAGCCGTCCTTAACTAAATGCCCCAGCGAGCCAGTCACTCCACTTTGTGTCTCTTCCTTCAAACTACCAGCCTGCTCCGTGTCTAAATAGGGCAATTGGGACGTTTGCGCAGCAGCGGAATTTGGTCGCAACGTAGTAGCGACCAAGGAACGTGTATCAGTTGGAAAAGATTCTTTTGCCATCTCAACAGCGGCGGCTGACTCCGGTGTCTTCGGTAGATTTTGGCAAACCTTTCTGAATTAAAGAAATGATGCACAAAATGTAGATTTTAAGCTGGAACTATGAAGATGAGCGAGCAATGCAAAGCACTCTACAAGGATCGTATGCTACAAAAGCTTACAATCATACTATAGTTGAGTTAGTGTCAATACCACGCTCAACTTAATATTTGATTCTGCCTGCCAGGAACAAGATTGCAATGAATTCAATTGAGGATATTATATAAAAACGGAGTTCTTTACGAATTAACATTCAGACGATTCGTTTTACGCATTGATAAATGGGTTAAGTATTCGGTTAGACGAGGTGGACCCGAAATCGCAATATCTGCTATTACATCGCATCTTCTGTGGTGTCAACACAGTTTTAATAGTATGAATAATTTCCAATTATTACAAAGACATTATGTTTTGTATCGTGAATCAATTTATATGAAAATGAATGATGTTAACGCATTTTTCTAGATTTATTCTTAAAAAGACTAACACAACCGAAAAAGAATGCTCCCAAACAAAATATTTTATTCTCGAATTCCGGTCTGCGTACAATGTTAAACGAACATTGGTTGCGCGGGCGGGGATAACAATTGGTACAATAAAGGTTGCGATTCTTATAAAAACACCTGACCCATTATACACACACATTTGTCGGTAAAAAGTAAGAATTTTATAGAGTAGAAAAGGCAATTCATCTAGGTAGATCAGTTTCCTCCTTATTGGAAACCCATCTGTACTGGCCAGAATTGCTTTTACACAATAATATATATACATATATATTATATGTGCTATTACATATATATATATATACATATATATATATATATATATATATATATATATATATATATATATATATATAGCTATATATTTTAAGCTCAAACATTTGTTTTCTAAACAGGCATGTGAACATGCAAAATAATAAACCTGGTTGGAGTACGCCACACTTGAGAGTACTTACTTTACTTTACTTTACTGCGGCTGACTCCTTTTGGAGGATAAGCTGGCTCCATAGAAATCCCGGATTATACATCTCCATGCCGGGCGGTTGGCAGCCATTTCGGAACATCGAACATTCCAACACCCGAAATAAATAGGTGTTTTTGCGCTGATACAGAGCGCGTCGCTTGCCTGGGACGCCGTAGCATGAACGGTATTTGTGACATTTCATGGAGTTTCTGGGAATTTGGTACAAGTGGTGTCCCTCACCACTCTTGGAGAGTATTGTATACCAAATCAGAAGCTCACATAATGACCTTACAGGGGTTGGTTATATATATATATATATATATATATATATTGTTAGCTCAAATATTTGCTTCTAAACAGGCATGTGAACATGCAAGAAACCATAGAACTATTTGATCATCAGGCACGGAAGTGTCAGTGGTAAATTCTTGCCAATACGTGATGAGTTTCCCATAAGGACGAAACCAGTCTACTGGATGAATTGTCATTGCTGCACTATACAATTATCAGTTCAAACTGAAAATTGCATTTACTTAATGGGTCAGGTGTCTATATCAAGATCGTAACCTTGATTTTAGTAATTGCGTACAATATTTTTTGAAAATGTAGATTTTGTAGTATTCTGTTGAAAGGAAGCCAAGAAAAGCAGTCGAAATGTGTCCTTGCTACACAAGAAATGAATAGAAGAAAGTGATAGAGAAAACCAATTTCTCAGACGAAGTTAAACTTTTATAGCAGTGAGCTCGACGATTCATATAAAATACACGTCTACAATATGATTAGAGCATTGGACTTCAAAGCATGGTTTTACACAAAAGAATTTAGCTAATAAATTCATTTTTAAGCAAAATTAAATTTTATGCCTTAAACCTACTTTGAAAGAAGTAGAACTCTTATAGACCATAATCCTCAATGTCGAAATTGGGTACTTATTAGAAATGTGAATCTAAATATACTTTGTGAATTGTAGAATAGCTTCACTATGAAGCAGATTTCAACAACAGTTAAAAATGGCAATGTTCTATTCAACATGCCTCAAACCGACTGCAATATCTGGTACTCCTTTATAATAAATTTACAAAATCAAAGGATAACCATTCTTTAAATCAAGTTTGCGAGCTTGAAGTAAACACCAATCCCATTGTATTTAACAATTATATACAATGGGATTGGTGTTTACTTCAAGCTCGCAAACTTGATTTAGAGAATTGTTACCACCACCCGCGCAAACAATTACTGTTAAATGATAACCAGTTGGATTAAATGTAACATTACAGATCAACGAAAAGGAAGAGTTACACAAACACACACGCACATACAGAGAGAGGTATACACACACATGCACAAACAATTCACAAGTTCACATAATTTTTGCCTTGAAAAGTCAATATATATATGCAATACCCAATACATAATTCAACATTTTATAATTAAATCGTGTACAAATTTCTTTTTTAAATAAAACCGCAGAGTAATAATGTGTACAATTACTGCTTCAAAAATTTGTATCTCTTTCTTATTTACTGCTTTGAAAAGCATGAAATGCCTCAACAAAAAAACAATGATTGCACGGATGGTCGTAACAATTGATTAAATTATGTTTGTTAGCTTGAAGTAAACACCAATCCAATTGTAATTAACCAGTCGTCGAACAACATAGAAAAACTACCGTCAATGCCATATTGTTTAGACTTTTTAAATAAAAAATGAGTTCGGCTACTGCGGAGTTTAACCTCTTTGTCAAAGGCTTATCAAGCTACGTCACATATATTACTTCGCTGGATGATATTCCCACGAAACGTGTCGCCTTTTTTTAACTAATTCGTACGAAACATAGCAAATGTGACAAAAAATAAAACGCTTTCGTCAGAATATTTTGCAGGAAGATCAGCCAAACAGAATAGTTCGCTAAGTCTCTGATGAACAAGAATGTGGAGACCGTACCACATGATTGGAATGAATCGACCATCATTCCTATCTTCAAAAAAGGCAATCCAGTCGTTTGTAGGTTATTGGCTTCGATTATCCTACGTCATCTTAGCACTTCACGTGAATCACAAACGAGAGAAGAACAGGCCGGATTCCACTCAGGACGAGGTTGTATAGATAATATTTTTACTTTAAGGCAAGTTCTCGAACAGCGACATTTATATCGCCGTCCCACAATAGCCGTCTTTCTAGACATCAAGGGTTCATTTGACTCGGTGCCTTGTAATATTTTATTCCATATTCTGTCGAAAAGTGGTGTGCCCAAAAAAATCGACGAGAATTCGGGATTTCGTCTAATTTGGTTAAATTATTTTGTCGACGCAGTGTTGACTAAATTTAATCCAACACCCCTCGACGTGTAAATAGGTGGAGGAGTGCGAACTGCTGACCCCGAATACACTGGCGCTATTGTTCTCATGGCAATCACAAGTGCATAAACAGGGTTTTAGGGGCGCAATGCTTAATGTATATACCCTTATAAATTAGTTCGTTGCAAACAGGAAGATCTACATTGTTAATATTATATCACAGACCTATTTATGAAAAACTATTTCGAACCACCTGTAATAAAACTTGATAAAACCTGTCATAATAGTATTCATTTATATATATATATATATATATATATATATAATGTCCACTGCCTTCGACTGTTACACAGTATATTTCTACTTAGGAGGAAAAAACACATTAATATCAAAGTGGATAACGATCATTTATTTCGAGAATACTAAACTTCACTTTACAGTCTTTCATTTATTTACATTCTGGGTTTTCATTTGATTATGTGGGTAGCAACAAATCTGACTCGGTTTACTTCTATTTGTTGTTTCGGCTGATTACTAAGTGTGCATGCGTTTGTGTCTTTTTGATAGCTTGAGAGTTAACCAACAGCTCGCATTGTTGGCTGTTACGTGTACGAATGTTGTTTTTCTCAGTGTAGTATTTCGTTTCCTCTTGTTCCATATTTTTATTATCACAGCGCAGGTGCGGATTGCAGTGTTGAATGCCCATATTATTTCGAAATTTCTGTCTCCGTATGTGCAGCTGCTTTTTCCTCTTCTGTCTGTTGCCAATCCGATCGAATGTTTGTTGAGTCTGGTCGAGAGGGTGCTTGGTCTTGCCTGAATGCTAGTAAATTTTTGTCGGATTTTGTGATTCCTGGCCAGTCCATTAGAACATCACCTTGATGAAACATTTGAATATTTAGGCCAGGTGTTTGTTGTTTTATATAGAGGGCTTCATAAATATATAATAATCTTTCTGATTTTGCTTTATGTAGAATTGAAAAATTGGTCAAATTGACTGGATGCCAAATTTCCAATATATGTTCGGAAATAGCAGATTTTCCTGACGGTTCCAAGCCTTTTCAATCAATTTCTGCGGTAAATGTTGCTGGATTCTGTCGATCAATTGCTTCTTCGTACGTCCAATATACGTGCTACCACACATACATGAGACCTAGTAGACAATGAATGATTTGTAGAGAATTGGTAATTGATCTTTGGCATCCAAGCTCATCATTCTCTGTGTGCTAAATTTGATAATAACTTTAATAATGAAACATTTTTCTTAGTTGTTCTATTTAGCCGCCGTGCACACACACACACACACACATATATATATATATATATATATATATATATATATATATATATAATTGAATCGGTGTTTACGTCATAGCTGCTACCTTGATTTTAAAAATTTGTATCACCGCTGATGCAACAAATCGTTAAATTATATAAATGCGATAAAGTAGTTATAGTTTGCATTGGAGGCCAACACAAATTCTAAAACTATTGCCTAAGCAAATTACCTGTGCATGTGGGGAAACTTTATAAAATGCTGGATTCGGCGCATAATGACCTCACGATCCGGCACCTTACAAAAGATGAAGACTGACTTCTAAAATAAATAAACAATAAAACAACACCGAGGTTGAATATCAGAATTAATTTATTTTATAATTCATTTTTAGCAATAAAACTTTAATTCAATAACACTTTACATGTGCCATGGTCTATTTTCTATAATGGCAGATAATGAGTGACCAATTAGAACTTTGAGCGAAAGCGACGCCAATTAGGCTGCATCTGAAGGAAAGGCTAATCCAAAACCACGATTTTAGTTGACGACTGAAAATTGCATGTAGTGCACCGCTTGAGTGGAGTAGTGGGTGCGTTTCACGACTCCAAATCCAAGAGCCCTGTTTTGAGCTTCAATGGCGTTAATTATGACAATCAGTTAGTACATGCAATATTAGAACGAACCCTGTCTAATTGATGAATTCCACAAAGCCACACGATAGAATGTGCAGCGTGTACATTCTCAGAACAAAGTCAAATTACCATTTCTGTGGCATTCCAAAACAAAATAGAGATTTTCACTAGCCAGGTCTAACTTATGAGTAGCGGATACACAACAATGTATTTATCTCATCCTTGTAAACTCTATATAAATAATTTTAAACACTACTCGGTCGATCAATGAGTGCTTATTAGTATTGCACGTTATTCCTTACTAAGAATACTCGTTGATTAAATTTAGTAGAGTTAGAATGAGGCAGAGAATATTTCAAAGTTACTAAAAGATAAATTTCCATTTTCCCAAAATGCGCAACAATCCAAGTAGCATTAGTAACCAATGTCTCCCTATCATATAACAAAACGAAAAATTTTTTTTCTAAAATAATATTTATTAAATTGATAACAATGACAAAAACTGAAATGCCGGCACAAGGAGTATTAAAGGGGAGTGAATTATTAAGAGGAGCATCGAGTAAATATTTACCTAGATAGCACACAGAACTGAGGCAAACTGAACCTCTACACAACATCATTACGGCTAAAACAGCTTTAAGGCAAGGTATCATCGGCAATACAACTTCCTTACGATTGTCATTGTATCACGTCATAAACAAGACCAAACCTGATAGCTAACTCTGTTCAACTTCGAAAAGAAGGTTACAGAGATGATTCTAATAGACATCTGCAACAAGATCGCAAATGAGCTCACTTCAGTGCCATATCGCACCGGGTTTCCTACCAAGTACCACGATGCTCACGTGGACCTCATCCTGGCAAACAGGTGGGTCCTATACTAACAAATTCCAATGTAATTCACTTTGGTTGTTTCTGCCACGTCAAAATCTGCCCACCTTGTTTCTAACGCTAATTTGACAGTGTGAGATAATGATCTACTGGGCAATCGAAAAGGGGCATACGATAATGTGACCGAGTCAACACGATTAATGTAGCCTTATTTGTTTTTTCACTAGTGTATAATAAAATTGCACGTACAGATCCATTGTAAACACAACGTTTAAGAATGCTGAGAGATACCGTAGTTTTTGGGATACTCAAAGGCACATCGTCAAATATATTAACTGAGTTAGCGATAGAGCTGCCAATGTATGTATACCGGTCAGCTATGTACAGATCGTCACTCCGCGGTTGCAGATTTGCAGTGAGTGGTGGGTGATCCTGTTAAAATACTTTACATTTAGATGATGCAAATTTAATACCGAACTACAGAACAATGATTTCTAATCTATTCAAGGTGGCCTGTGCAGAATCTAGATTTTCTAACAATAATACGATATCTAACAGATAAATAATGTTTGTTGCGGAGAACTAATATATATATGCAAGTATGCATTAGGTGTTGCGAACCTAGCAACAAATTAGTTCAATTGTGACTAGAAGGATAAACCAAAGACAGCATGAACGGAAAGTATAATCTCATACACGCCTAATACATACTTGCATATATATTAGATCTTCGCAACAAACAGTATTTAACTGTTAAATATTGAATTGAATAATTTCATGCTTACCGCGAAATGTGATAACTGCTATCGATCAAGGCCAAAGTGTATGGATTTAATGGAGTAACAGGTGTTCAGAAATTGTTGTAATTCTCAATTTCGGTGAATTATAGCATAAATTGATATCCATCAGGTTGGTACCATGTACCGACTCGGAAACCATAGTGTTAGTACCATGTACCTTTTCGGTACAATAATGTTGGTATCGGTTACTAACACAATAGCCATAGTGTTAGTATCCTTTACAGACTCGGTATATATATTATATGGTGTGAGTTAGCGTTGAAGTCGCATTGTTGTAGACTTTATATGATGTTAGCTTCACTATTGCAGGTTTACACATTCGTCTAGGAGATTGTACCGTCCTATTATTCCACATTCTTCTACCAAATATATAGTGGTTAAAGGGCGTAATACCGGCTCCTACTGATGAGTCGCCAGTAAGCAAGAAACGAATGTGAATGAGATTATACTTTCCGTTCACGCTGCCTTTGGTTTATCCTTCTGGTCACAACTGAACTAATGTGTTACTAGGTTCGCAACACCTAATACATACTTGAATAATACGATATCTTTTGCGAAGTCAAGATCGTCTAATCTGTCGACTGATAGTATGTCGACGCTCGCATCTTGAACGCATGGGTAAGTGTTTTTCACAATAGAATCTATTACAAACGTCAAAAACGGGGGAATATGACGGCTTTGTTGAACACAACTGGGGGTAGAAAAATTATATTAATTCTTTGTAAACTCTAACACACAAAATCATGAATGCCTTTTTTAAAGTCAGTAATGGTGATCGACTCACACAAAAAAAGTGACACGGTCTTCTCATTTTACTAACGAACGATACATATGCAGATGCATAAACCGGGAGCCACGTCTCCGCCAAGTGTGCTCTTTAAGAGTTAATTTCGATAACTTTGTTCACGAGGCCTCTCTGAACGACGCCAGCTGCCAGAGGATTCCCAAAGGGTTTATCCAATCCGCGCGTTTTCTGATTAACGATAATAAAATTGCGGTATCATCACGTGACCGAGATCTAGAATAATATTATCAGCCTATGACAATACTGGCATATACCGGCTCTACGAATCCACCATTAGAGTAAAAATAATGTTGAACGTTACAATTGCAAAGTAAAGTTAAGTGGTGTAGCTTCTCTCCTCCAGCCGTTTCCGATGCCGCGTAACGAAAAAAGTATTCCAACTATCTTGATTAATTTTAAATAATTTAACGGTCGCGTGCTTCTGCTACGCTACTGCAATTCTGCACACGTCGTCTCGCAAATGAAGACTCGATATGTCAAAACTCTATTGCGGAATCAGTCTATCTATATACGTTGTATATTTTTAAACGCATGAACCCCGTAATTAGTTAAAGAAGAGCAATTTCCTGTCGCTAGAGCTCAACTCGACTGCGAAATGTCGTACTTTTGAGAAATAAAATTTTGAACAGAAAGTCGCGTAAAATACGTGAATCTCACAAAAAATAAAGGAAACGCAAAACGTGCATACAGACGCTCACACACACACAATTACCAAATATTAATCAATGATGGAACAATCTTAATTTGTTTTATTTATATGCAGTGGAAAAATGTAGCAACTACCCGCTCCGCAGCGTAACCTCATTTAAACAAGAAAATGAAATTTGTACAGAAATTGATAGCAATCTGGTTAAGGATGTTTAAGTGTGCGTGTGTGCTCCTGCATGTAAATTTCGAGATTAATCTACGTTTTTACACAATAAGTGCTGTTAATCTGAAGCAATACACGTTGATTTTCAAAATTTAATCAATAAATACAAGAAAATGCAGCCAAGCTGAGAACTGGCTTCTACTATTTTGTTGTACATACCTGCTTTTTAAAAATTATTTAAACCACGTTTAAGGAACTGTTAAGCGTCACCCACGAAATCAGTTGCAGTTCAATTGTATTACCTATATAAATATGGCGATAGATGCAAAAACGTCAAAATTCTTCACCGCATAGAAAGTGTTCAGCCGACATTTTCAGTTAAGTGCAATGTATACGAGACTAGTATGTAAGTTAGTTAGTTCTTCGCAACAAACAGTATTTAACTGTAGTATACGAGACTACTAGAGGAAAGAGCCGCATATCCAATTTTCCTTTCCATATTTATCCCATGCGGTTTGATCCTCGATAGTCAGTTTGCCGTCGTACTCTGATGATGATCATGGAAGGTCTAAACGCGTCAGTACGTTGCGGCTGGTGGTAGTTTGGTTATGTTGTTCGACGACTGGTTAAATACAATGGGATTGGTGTTTACTTCAAGCTCGCAAACTTGATTTAAAGAATTCTAATAAACAAACAGATATAGAAATGGAAATTGTGATCGAACGGATCTTTGTGAAACGGTTGGTGCAAAGCAACAACCCGCGTACGCAAAACATGGCATTGCAAGATTACTATGGAAAGTCGAAACGTGCGACTGGGGTTAGTTTTGCTATGTCGTACATCGACTGATTAAATACAGTGGGATTGGTGTTTACTTTAATCTCGCAAACTTGATATAAAGAATTGTTAACATCACCCGCGCAATCAATTATTATTAAATTGTATTGCCTATATATTTACATATGGCGAAGCTACAAACAGTTAATGTTCGTGACTGCATAGAAATTGTTCAGTCGACATTTCCAGTCAAGTTAAATGTATGCAAGACTGCTAGAGGTGAGAGCCGCATAACTAAATTTGATTTCCATATATATTCAATGCGGTTTGCCGTCGTACTCTGATGATGATCATGGAAGGTCGAAACTCGTCTGTGCGTGCGACTGGCGGTAGTTTTGTTATATTGTTCAACGACTGATTAAATACAGTGGGATTGGTGTTTACTTTAATCTCGCAAAGTTGATATAAAGAATTGTTACAATCATCCGCACAATAAAAGATTGTTTAATTGCTTTGTAACACTTTTGGTTCAACGCATAACGCAGTGCTCAATTTACGTTGCTAATAAACAAAAATTGTTGAATGTAGAACAACATTATTTTGCTTAAATTATTTAAATTTTAATTTACATCCATGCCGTTAGCTTCATCTAATACATGTCCTGTATCACCGACGAGAGTGAGGCAAATTACCAGATTGTCGACATTCCTGGCAAACAAATTCCAGGTTGGATTCATGCTGAATGTACGATGTCGCTGCAACGGCGATGGGTAAGTGGCAATATTCACTCAATGTGAGATGTTGCAGAATTTGCGAACAAAAATAGAATACATTTGAGATTAGATTAATCGATTAAGAATATGCCCTGAAACTTGTTTTCTCGGTTCTTGCATATTCAACTTTTTTAATTTTGGTTTTGATTAACATTTCCTTTCTCAGCATACGCGGAATAATTCAACAACAAATTAGGTCAACCGATTTCGAATCATTGATGGTATAAATACTATACTGACTTAAAATTCAATCAATACTGGGGTACATTAAAATAGCATCATTTGATTCTAGGCTTTGAACCGGTGGTGTGTACATAGAAGAGAACTACAAGTCCTATAAATCAAATTTGCGAGCTTGAGATAGATAAAATAGCTAAACCTCCATCAGTCATAGACTCGGACGGTGGTTCGGCTATGTTATGCAACCAGTTGCATACAATGGGATTGGTGTTTATCTAGAAGTCGCAAACTTGGTTTAAACAATTGTCATCATCAACCACGCAAGCAATGGTTGATCATGAGTACTGTAGGTGTTAATGGAAACGATTTTTAATGATGAACATGCACTATCATTAATGTACTCATCTTATTTGATCTACACATGGTAAGAAAGGCACTATACCAAAAAGAGGGGGAAATAAGCTGCGAAAACAATTTATAAAAGAGCTGTATGTAATCAAAGGCCTTAAAGAAGTTTCATTGAGAAATTAAAATTTTGAAAATGACTAACAGGGCGCATACACGATTTCCAAATGTGTAAAAACTAAATTAATAAATTTAAACAACCACAGATTGCGCGGGTTTTGATAACAAAGATATACCATGTTTTGATAGAAATAACCACCAAATACTATATATATATATATATATATATATATATATATATATATATATATATATAGTTATATATATATATATATATATATATATATATATATATATATATATATATATATATATATATATATATATATATACAAATATTTGCCAGTTTCAACTAAGTCTTGTATGTCTACTACCTGAATTGCCCTGGATACACTGTACTATGCTTAGTTTAATTTCAACACACAACTTGTTGTTGCGAGATAAATGATAGAACTCGTTAGTCGGTAACCTCTTGTATCCTTTACATTTTCAGGTGCACCGATTGTTTTAACACTTGATTTAAGGGTTCTCACTTGTCCCATCACTCTGAAGCCGTCCGAAATTAGTTTTTTTCTGAAATTGTTCATGAACCAATCTTTTCCGAATTTTAGGTATACCGGGAATGTATGACTTTATATGATGTTAGCTTCACTACTGCAGGTTTACACATTCGTATAGGAGATTCTACCGGCCAATTATTACCTATTCCCCATTCAAATATATAGTGGTTAAAGGGCGTAATACCGGCTCCTACTGATGAGTCGCCAGTAAGCACGAAACGAATGTGCGCAAGAGATTACACTTTCCGTTCATGCTGTCTTTGGTTTATCCTTCTGGTCACAACTGAACTAATTTGTTACTAGGTTCGCAAAACCTAATACATACTTGCATATATATTAGTTCCCCGCAACAAACAGCATTTAACTGTAATATATTGAATTGAATGATGTCATGCTTACCGCGAAATGTGATAACTGATATCGATCAAGGCCAGAATATATGGATTTACTGGAGTAAAAGGTGTTCATAAATAGTAGTATCTCTACAATCAATATGGTTGCCTATACTCATTCCCTAAATCTCAATTTAGATTAGAGCACATCTATGTGCGTATTAGTTGTGAGTGGCGAAATGTTAATTTTTTGGATACATGTGAGTTTAGGAGAATAGTATAAAAAATCAAAAACGATCTGTCTTGAATGAGGATATCACATTTGCCACACGTTGTTCTTTTTCTGTGAGTATGGCGTCAACACCGAAGATGGGACCGGAAATGAAGTCTCGAAAAATTGTAAATAATTTGGAGAAGATTAGTTCATGAACAATTTAAACAAAAGTAATTGTGGACGATCTCAGAGTGACGGGAAAATTGAGAACCCGTCAACCAAATGTCAACACAATCTGTGCACCTGCAAACGTAAAGAAACCATGATTTTACCGACCTACGAGTGCTATCAATTATCCCGCAAAGGCAAGCTGCGTATTAAAATTTTATGATGACAGCCCAGCGCAAGGATTTCTTCATTCAAATGCTTAGTTTAAAAGTTAAAATTTTTACTAGGAGTAGTGTTTAATTTAAGCTCAGAACCTTGATTTATACAATAATTATCGCCAATGACAAATCAATGATTGTTAAATTATATGTTATAATAGCATCATCATCATTTCCAGCCACATAAAAGTCAAGTCACTAATGTTTCACTGCCATATAACAATAAGGAGTGAAAAAAAGTATATAAGTGAATTTAGATAAATTATTATTGAGATTTACGAGAGAGGGAGAGGGGTAGAGAGAGAAGGAAAACCTTGCTACTATGAGTAAATTTATCAGGATAACTCACAGAAATGAGGCAAACTAAGCTTCTCCACAACACCATTATGGCCAAGTTAGCATTCTGGCAAGGCGACATCAGCAACACAGCTTCCTTGCGGATTTCACCGTATCACGTCATAAACAAACCGAACCTCGCAGCTAACTTTGCCCTACTAAGAAAAGAAAGTTACGAAGATGATTCTACTATACATCTGCAACAAGAATCGCCACTAAGCTCGATTCGCTGCCATATCGCTGAGGGTTTCTAACCAAGAACTGTGATGTGCACGAGGACCCCATCCCGGCAGACGAGTGGATCCTATAATACCCAATTTGGATGTAAGTGACTTTAATTGTTTCTGCTATGTCAAAATCTGCCCACCTTGTTTCTTACGCCAATTTGGTGCTGGATGAGAGAACAGCTCTATTGGCTTATCGGAATGAGGGCATACGCAAAACGTGACCGAGCCAACGAAGTTGATGGAGCCTTATTTGCTTTTCTAAATGGGAGCACTTATTGTCAGATCCAAAAATACGTCTACGGATGTCAACGTTAGTTATTCGTTGTTGGTAACCAACATGTGCTATACTTCTCAAACAACGATGATCGAATGCCTGTAAGCGTCTCAGATCATCAACTCTAAGAGGCCAAGTTTCACTAGCGTATAGTAAGACTGCACGTACACGACCTTTAAGGCAAAGTGAAATATTCGCGTTTCTCCATAAATGAAGAAGGTTCGAGAAAGCTACTCTAGCTTTCGCGATCCGTATTCTCACCTCGTCGGACATATTGCCTACGTTATTGATATCGACTATGTCAAGATCTTCATTCTGCAGTCGCAACGTTGGAGTGAGTGGTGGGTGATCCTGTAACAGTATCTTACATTTAGAGGGTGAGAATTTCATACCGAAAGACGGAACAACGTTTGCTAATCTATTTAAGGTGGTCTGGGCAGCATGCTGATTGTCGAATAATAGTACGATATCGTCCGCATAGTCAAGATCGACTAGTTTATCTCCCAGGAGAACTTCAACTCCAGCGTCCTGAATGTGTGAGAGAGTGTTGTTCATAATAGCATCGATTACAAAATTAAACAAAAATGGGGAAAGTGGACAACCTTGACGAACACCACTGCTGGCTGTTAAGATATGCGTTAATTCGTTGTAAACCTTAACGCGACCAGAAGTATTTGTGTAGAGAGCTCGTATAATATTAACAAATTTAGTGGGCACACCGCTTTTCGACAAGATATGGAATAAAACATTGCGATCCACCGAATCAAATGCACCCTTGAAGTCTAGAAAGACGACTATTGTGGGACGGTGATATAAATGTCTCTGTTCGAGAACTTGCCTTAACGTAAAAATATTATCTATTCAACCTCGTCCTGCGCGGAATCCGGCCTGTTCTTCTCTTGTATGTGATTCATGTGAAGCGCTAAGACGACGTAGGATAATCGAAGCAAATAACCTTGATACGACCGGAGTCAAGCCTATACCACGATGGTTATCGCACGAATTACGATTGTCTATTTTGAAGATGGTAATGGTGGTCGACTCATTCCAATCAAGAGGTACGGTTTCCTCATTCCATATAGTATGAAAAAGTTTGGCCAACGCTCCTGGAATTATATCGCCACCATCGTTAGACAATCCTGGAAGCAAACTATCGGGGCCTGCGGCTTTGCTGCGTTTAAGAGATGGGATTGCATCGCGTACTTCTAACTCGGATGGTTCTTCGGGACTAACAATCCACACTGTTGATGCAGACATGCTTTCGGGAAGCGGAACTGACGCGGGTGGCCAAGAAAATTGATCTCTGAAGTGTTCAGCCCACCTGTCAAGACGACTTATTTTATCGGTTATTAATTCCTTGTTAATATCATTTATAGTTTCGCTAACTTTTAACTTTCTCGGACCTGTTGTGCGTATAAGTTGGAACAAACAGCGAATGTTACCTGACGCGAAAGCTATTTCCATTTCTTCAGCCTTTTTGCTCCAAAAGTTTTCGAGATCGGCTTTTAGACTGCGCTTAAATTGGCGTCTTATATTGCGACGGTTATTATTATGAGTCGAGCCAGGTGGAATTTGGCGCCTTATTTCGAGTATCTCCATAGATTTTACAGAGAGCCAGCGATTATTTCTACGGGGGCCTGCTATGCCACATACAGTAGTACCTGCATTGTGCATAGTGGAACTTATCTTGGACCAAAGTATATTCGGATTTTCGCTATTCAGACCAGTTAGATTAGCTTTAAGAATATTTTCATAGTTTTGTCGGATGGACGGTTGTTCGAGTTTGCCTACATCAATTTGGGGTTTATTCTTAATTATTTTCCCGGAAAATTTTAGAGCAAATCTACAACGGATAAGTGCATGGTCCGAGTCGACATAAGTGTTCCAAAAAGAGCGACAATCCTGGATGCAACCACGCCATCTATAACTAATTGCTACATGATCTATTTGAGTCCACCGTTGTCCGGGTGCTGGAGGACGCCATGTAGCACAACGTTTAACACTACGTCTGAAATTTGTACTACTTAAATATAGTCTATGTTCAGCGCAGCTATCCAAAAGCCGTTCACCATTATCATTGCGAGTCGAGCTTATAGTGTATCTTCCACCTAAATGAAATTCTGTGTTGCTTAAGCGACCAACTTGAGCATTCATGTCACCCATAACCAGGACTATATCCGAACTTCGTGCTTTACTTAGTAAGGAGCTTAATTCGGAGTAAAAAGCGTCCTTGCTTTCTTCTGTGCTGCAATCGGTAGGAGCATATGCAGAAACAACAAAGAGGCAACGATGATAACGGTTTTTTGCTTTGATTTTAGTAGATATATTTAAACGTGCCGCACACAATCGACTATTTAAAGGGATCCATTCAATTAAGCAAGCTTCAGCTCGCGCGCTAAGGGCAATACCAACGCCCCATTTACCGGCTTGAGAGGGCTCTGCTGAGCCAGATGTTCGAAGCCAATAACGCGTAAATAAGGATGGTGCAACTAGTTCTTTAATACACGTAGGATCCTGTATTCTGGTTTCAGATACGCAACATATGTCGATTTCTAATTTATCCAACGTACGAGCAAGAGATTCTTGCTGTCCAAGTTGTTTTAATGTTCGCACATTAAATGCGCCTACGTTAAAACCTAACTTAGGTTTAATGAATGATCGTCTACAAGAACCATTTTCGATATTTGGCAACCTAGTATTGGGCTCAGTGTTATGATCTAAACCAACCATATTTATAGTATCTAAAAGAGTGTTATTGTAAGATTGAGAAGAGGAAGGGGAAGGAAAGGACACAGAATCGAATATAGAGTTGGAGTTGCCTGCAGTAGCCTGTTTTCGCTTATCCACCCTGCACGGCTCAGCAGATAAGGCGACCCTTTTTATACTGCGCGACGGCCGATGCAGTATGTAATTATTGTAAGTTGTACTTGTCATGGTTATATGTGGACTGTAAAAGAACACTAGGTCGCCCATTCCTAGTGATGGTTTTTATTCATAAATACATACATACATACATACATACATGTATACATACATACATACATACATAAATACATACATACATAGATACATAAATACATACATATATGTATACATGCATATACGAATACATAAACATAATCATCATGGACATCAATAAAAAACCCGTTAGTAACTGACGCGTCACTGTTACAAAAAAATAAAAATTAAAAAAACAAATAAATGTAATAATAATGAAAAATGATTAGTTAGGAAAAAATTATCACAGGAGAATGATTTATGAAAGGTACTGTCAAGTGCTGATGAGGCCTCTACACAACAACATTATGGCCATGTCAGATTTAAGACACGGAAACATCAGCCATACAGCTCCCTTGCGGTTTTCACTGCAACTAAACATGCCAAACAAATAAAAGTAATGTACAACGATGATTGCACTAGAAATCTGCAACAAGATCGCCACTGAGCTCGAACAAAAGCCACATCGCAAGAATATTGCAACCAAGAACTATAATCCACACGTAGATCCCAGGCTAGAAGACTAGCCGGTCTAAGACAAATTAACTTCAATGTAGTTGACTTGAGATGTTTCCGCTGCATATTCTGCAATACTTTAAGAGTTCCCAATAAGAACGAAACCGTCGTAAAGTCCATCCCCTCCTCAACGTGGTACGACGGTGTCAACCATGTCTCGATGGCCGATCGTACATGACTGGCAATCGGATCTCCTATAAAATACCACATGAGCCCGACGACGGCACCATGACTCGGCATGTGTTCCCCGCCACAAAAGGGTTCAACAGCCACAGGATTACATGGACTCCTGGACAGTACCCCGTACTTCCGAATGGCGAATGAGCTCTCAACAGCCACCGGCAACCATGCAACTTACTGCTGCTTTGCAGACTGCGCTTGGATGTGCAAAGGCTAGAGGTGCGTCCTCGATCAAAAAGCCGAGTGGTGAGGGGACACCACTAGTACCAAACTCCCAAGAAACTCCATGGGAGCCGGCTTATCCTCCAAAAGGAATCAGCCGCAGTAAAGAAGTAAAGAAGAAGAATAAGAACGAAACGGGTCAACTGGATGAATTGCATATGCTACATTAAACTGCTTAGTTTATATATATATATATATATATATATATATGCAAAGAAAGTTTGTTGTCTATCACATAATCTAAGATTGGGATGGCTTGTTAACACCTTATGTCAAAATCCCTTCACAAAATAATTAACATTAAGGAAAGACTAAATTAATTTTTCTTCTCAGATGGAGCTTCATCATATATATATATATATATATATATATATATATATATATATATATATATATTCTTTTGAAATGCGAGCTTTAATAAAATTCATTGTACCCTTCCTGTGTGCAAAAACAAAAAGAAATTTTATCAGATATAAGAAATATTTCTTTCGCATATCTTTATATATAAACATATCTTTATATATAAATGTTCACATATTTCTATCTTGTTTGGCTTTCCAATTTATATATAAAGATATATTCATTAGTAGATATTTGAGAAGACCATGCGAAAGAAATATTTCTTATATCTGATAAAATTTCTTTTTGTTTTTGCACACAGGAAGAGTACAATGAATATATATATATATATATATATATATATATATATATATATATATATATATATATATATATATATATATATATAGCATGGCCATTTTTAGGATGCACTTGGCTTCGGTCCTAATTAGGGACTTTTTTTCTGTATGTACAGAACACAATTTTCTGTTTGACAGTCACTTTTATTGATGTTCATAATCTTAAATTAAGAGTAGTCGTCATTTACTTCAATTACCTCATTTTTACGACCTGTAGATCAATTCATTATCTGAAAAATTCTATAAAGATACTGAGCTTTGCATAACAAACTTCTATTCAATACGTAACTCATCTTGTAACTAATACTGTTATTCTATTCTGTTCTAACAAGAAGCTGACAGGCTGTCACAATTGGAATGTAACAACTGGCGCTCCTACCAGGAATATAACATTTAAGGTGAGCTTTATTCTAAAACGTTAAAATTTTAATTTCTGTTCGTAAACAATTGATTTATGTGGTGTATTAATATTAAATTTTTGAAGAACAGACAAAAATATTGCGCGTATAATTTTAAAAACGTGTTGAGGCTTTTTTAAAGCTCTACTTAATTATTTTGGTGAATAAACAGGAAAAATATGCGAGTTTTTAGCATAAGATCTAAATTACCGTAATTTTTTTCGAAGACAATTAAAAGATGTAATTATAGCGTTTATTTAGTAGACATTGACAGTTTTATTTGTGAACTAGTTACCAATTTTGTAATTTTAACCTTTGGTTTAATATCGTACTTCAAAACTTAATGAAAACATTTCTTGATGATAAAATGTCTCAATTGTCAATCGCCGACACGTTAGACTTATCAAATAGTTCATTAAGTAATTATGACGCATTTTCTGCAGAAAGTAAGTTTCCAGAGTCAAGTAACGAGTGTAATGCTGAACCTCAGAGAAATAATTAATAATAATAATAGTAGTAAGGGTTCCGGCCTGTCATCGGATCGCCCACTTCTTCTCCATTAGGCAGCGCACCAACCGTACTGTCCCCTGCCAAATCAAACCATACGCCACGTTACGGACCTCCAACAGTGTCAGCAAAATAATGTGCACAGATAAGCCCCAAGAAAACCAGCCAGTCGCCCAAAATTAGATAGGTGTTCCCTAGGCATCAGTCCTAACAAGTGATGTAAAAAGCTTAGTATATTGGAATACACAACTAGAAATTGATTCAGAACGCATCAAGATGGTACTGTGTGTGAAATTCTACAGTGGCACACAGGCAGTTTACTACAGAATAACGTTCAGGCCCACCAACAGAAACGTACAAAGAAACAAAGACCACCATGCATAATTTATGTTAGTCAGCGAACCGCGTCGCGTTTCTGGTTGATACAACTGCTTCAATATCGTTAGTAAGGCTGAGTTGTGGCAATGTTGCACAGTTAAAGGCCACCAACGGCAAGTTTATTAAATTAAATAGCTAGGCAAATCTCAGTTTCACTAGGCCTTCGTCGTGTAGGCTCGTGGGCGTTTGCTTTCATGAACAAGGCGCATTGCGGATTAGGTCTAGATTTTTTTGGCAACGTATGGACTCAAGTGCAACGACTCGTTAGATTCCGCTCACCCACGAGTACGCAATGTCGTCAAAAGTTGTCTGAAGATCACGAACATCAAAATGTCATATCCAATCAGTCAAGCACCGCACTGTAGTCCCGCCAGTCTTTGCCAGAGCTCGACACGTAGATCAGAAAAACGAGCAGACTGTCAAGGCCATATATATGATCAGATAATGGAGAACCGTATTATTCCTTCTGATTCTAGTCCATGGACATCACCAACCCACACGTAAGCCAATCAAAACGTTGGTGATTGGAGACCACCGTGCCCTCAACATAGACACAATTACAGATCGTTATCCGATAAATAACGCCGATGTTACTGTCGATTAAATATAGCCCAACACAAATGGGTTCCAGTAATTGATTCAACGTCAGCTTACCATCAGATGCCTCTCGACGAAGCGAAGCACCGCGCAAACAGCAGTTGTTTGGATAAACGCGTATGCCCTTTGGTTTTTTGCAATGCATCACAGACAACTCAGATGCTTTACTGCGGCTGACTCCTTTTGGAGGATAAGCCGGCTCCACATTTCATTGAGTTTCTTGGGAATTTGGTACAAGTGGTGTCCCCTCACCACTCGGCTTTTTGATCGAGGACGCACCTCTAGCCTTTGCACATCCAAGCGCAGTCTGCAAGGCAGCAGTAAGTTGCATGGTTGCCGGTGGCTGTTGAGAGCTCATTCGCCATTCGGAAGTACGGGGTACTGTCCAGGAGTCCATGTAATCTTGTGGCTGTTGAACCCTTTTGTGGCGGGGAACACACGCCGAGTCATGGTGCCGTCGTCGGGCTCATGTGGTATTTTATAGGAGATCCGATTGCCGGTCGGAGATCCACCACGCCCTGGTGACACCACCGCCATAGCCCCGTTAGCCCATGTACGATCGGCCATCGAGACATGGTTGACACCGTCGTACCACGTTGAGGAGGGGATGGACTTTATTCCTATGATGGCGCGACCACACACACACACACACCTGGCAAGACATCCCGCAGGGTTGAGATCGCGCAAATCCAACTCGCGTCCGCGTTTGCAAGCAAACAACCAGATAATGTTGGCACGTGTAAAAGGTGTGCCTGCGCAACACACACAACCACATGATGATCAGCCAAATGCATCATTGAAACTTTCAGCCGACGCATCCGATATAGTCCCCGGCGCTACACTAGAACAAGAAGTCGATGGCGAAATGCATCCAACCGCACTTTAGTCCAGGAAGTTGAAACCACTGAAAAGATATACTTCACAATGGAAGGAGAGTTATTAGCTCTGCACGACTTCTACCTCCACTTTGAACACCATCTTCTGTTTTATCCCTTCGAATTGAAAATCGACAAAGCGTCGTTAGTGGTGGCTTTTTGCACCTATCGCATTGAAATAAATTTAATAACCCATCAGAATAACAAATTTTCGCTACAGCACGACACGCAGACGCAACTACTACTACTACTACTGCGGCTGACTCCTTTTGGAGGATAAGCCGGCTCCCATGGAGTTTCTTTGGAGTTTGGTACTAGTGGTGTCCCCTCACCACTCGGCTTTTTGATCGAGGACGCACCTCTAGCCTTTGCACATCCAAGCGCAGTCTGCAAGGCAGCAGTAAGTTGCATGGTTGCCGGTGGCTGTTGAGAGCTCATTCGCCATTCGGAAGTACGGGGTACTGTCCAGGAGTCCATGTAATCCTGTGGCTGTTGAACCCTTTTGTGGCGGGGAACACACGCCGAGTCATGGTGCCGTCGTCGGGCTCATGTGGTATTTTATAAGAGATCCGATTGCCGGTCGGAAATCCACCACGCCCTGGTGACACCACCGCCATAGCCCCGTTAGCCCATGTACGATCGGCCATCGAGACATGGTTGACACCGTCGTACCACGTTGAGGAGGGGATGGACTTTACGACGGAACAACAGACATACAAAGAACGTACGCCATGGCGACGAGGGTACCCCGACCGATTTACTATTTTCCAACTAGGCGATGTGGAGATCATCGCATATAACATTGAAGGAGAGTTGTCTAGTAATAGTTGGCTCCCACCAGACTTTCACCGTCCGGTGTTTGATGAATACCACAACCTGAGTTATCCTGGTGTGGGTAGTACAAGAACGTCTTTTTGGCCGACCATTCGACGAGATATTATCAAATGAGTTAAAGCATGCCGGCCGTGTCAACTCTCGAAAGTCTTTCGGCATACTAATTCAGAATTTGGCCGTTTCGATCTGCTCCAAAACTCGTTTCAGATATATCCATGTTGATATTATAGGTAGGTGGCTTGCGTTATTGCATGACCATAATTGGTATGCGATCAAGGTATAGCGATAGCATAATAGCATCAGTTGCACAGGTCACATTTAATTACAGTCCGCAACACCTGTCAGATGAAATGAGCGGTTTTGAAGTCATTCATGAACCAACAATGGCGGAAGTTACACAGAAAATACAACGCATTGTAAATAGTCTACGCTAGCAACCAACGAGCGAACGCCATGTGTCACATACAAGCAAGCCTGGGCCCGAACAGAGGCTGTACAGTCGACATTGAAGTCAAAATATCCCGGGACCCACTCGATAATTAAGCGTGGCCAAAAGTTCATTTTAACTGATTATAACGAAACTAAAAAACCCGTGTCCATTAAACGATCGAAGTCTGCATTTGAGTTACCAATTCGGGCACAAATTAAAACGGGATGTGATAATGATCAAGAAAAGAACCCTCATTATGTCAAAAGACGTGTACGAGAGATCCAAAAAGCAAAGTGGTATGGCAGGAACTACACCAGAGCGCACTCAAGAAATAAGATCCAGACTCCACTCACGAGTTAGAATTAAACTTGACGTAGATGAAGTCAATTTTGGCCGCGGGTGATAAAGCGCGGCCAATTTCAGGAAGTACTTGACCTAGGTCCCATTTATGGACATTTTATTCCTGTATGTACAGAGGACTAGTTTCAGTTTGACAGTCATGTTTATTGATGTTCTTAAGGCTTAATTATGAATAGTCTTCATTTTCGTTAATTGAGCAATCTTTGTAAATTCTTTACTTTTAAACGGTAACTAAGTTTGGCTCGATGAGAGGCAAATTAGTGCGTTTATTCTTAACAAGTCTGTTTTTTATTGAACTAGTTGTTGTGACGTACGAGATACTGACGGGTTGTCACAATTTAAATTTAAACAAATATCCATATATATATATATACATATATATATATATATATATATATATATATATATATATATATATATATATATAATCAATATGGTTGGTAGGTAAATAAAAAAATGTCACTCCTACCTCTTCGGTTGTGATCAGTAATCCTTTTTCAAGTGTTGCATTCGTCTTATCCGGTAGTTCTGCACTTACTACATCGCGTAATGGAATAATTAGCGAGAGACTTGGCTGAAAAGCAGATAAAATTAGAAACTAGTTGAGCATAATTTACTAACAAAAGACTAAGTCCCAAAACAATTTGAATACACTAAATCTTAAATTATATTCATGGTAAACAAAGAAGCATTAACTGTTAGGAATTGAAAGATAAGTGGAATATTGGTTAATCTTATCACAATTTTTAACGGACATTAATAATATCTTTTTAATGAAATATTGAAAATGATTTAGCTATAAAATCAACAACTATTGGATTACAGAGAAGGTATAACCGTTGTAAAGCTTCCGAATAAAATAGTTAATGCCGTTGCAATCTTGATATAAGCACCTGACCCATTAATTACTTACATATGTCAGTATAAACTAAGAATCGTAAAGTGTGGAAAAGGAAATTCATCCAGTAGACCGGTTTCGTCCTTATTTGGAACTAATCATCATGTACTGGCCAGAATTTGCCGCGGACAAGGCTCGAACATGGGCACGTCTGCTTCGGAATCTGTTGCTCTAACCACTGAGCCACTCTGCCGCACACTACACTAAACACAATTTTCAGTTATATACTAACTAATGCAACTTGGTTAGTCTCTTTTTCCATTAGGTGAAGCTATTATGGTATCTATTTAGACCCAAAGTTTCAACTAACAGTCCACAATCTGTCATTACTGAACAGAGCACCAGATTCCGAAGCAGACGTGCCCAGGTTCGAGCCCTGACCGCGGCAAATTCTGGCCAGTACATGAGGAGTTCCCAATAAGGACGAAACCGGTCGACTGGATGAATTGCCTTTATACTGACATATGTAAGTAATTAATGGGTCAGGAGCTTATATCGAGATCGGAACCTTGATTATAATAATTTTTATTACTGCCCGCGCACCCAATGTTCGTTTAAGATTTCTTTTTTTTGTATTGTTTTATTTTTTACAACAAAGTTCGTGTTGGCTTACTTGTATGACTCTTTATAGACACCAATCCCAAGTGTTCGCCTAATTGCACAACATAGAAAAGCTCCTGTCAGCTACACGTGAAGGCACGTTTCAACTTCCAAACTTTTATCATCAGAACAGTTAAACTTTTAATGATTGCTCGAGTGGTGCTCAAAATCATTTAAATCAAGTTTGCGAGCTTGATATAAGCCCCAATCCCAGTTGCACAATACAGTACGTGTGACTGACGGTAGTTTTGCTGTGTTGTGCGACCGGTTAGATACAACGGGGTTGGTGCTTATTTCAAGATCGCTGCCCGAAACGTAATTCCATGCATCACAATGACACTAAAAGAAAGTAGATAATTAGAACCAGACCGAAATGAACGTGTAGTGTATTAAAAATTCAAATAACATTTAGTTACAACTTAGAATTGATCTTTAGTCCAAGTGCACAAACTTGTTTTATAATTCACGCCTTCACCACATCCGCAATCAGTGATTGCTTAACCGCACAGAATTTTGCATGTATTGCGATAAACTCCTAAGCACTAACGTTAGAATTTATGCATTTATGCATATATACACACAACACACGTACACGTTCAATTTACTACACGACGTATAATTGACGTAAAAATTAGGTTATTTATTACGTTGTGGAAATAATGTCACTACCTCAAATTATGCCTCTAAACGTTAAATAGCGTCAATTTGGATTTTCAATTTGTACCGAATCCAAATACTAATTACCTTGCCATAATTTGCTCTACCAATTCTCTTCATTTTATTTCAGCAAACTATCGTAAATTCGAAAAGTCTGCTGGACCACCTGAGGGTATACATCGGACGCTGGTTCCTCCTCACCTTCCAACAGTCTGAACCATACACAGCTGAAGTCAGAGAACCCTGCACGCGACACTGACATTTTCACTCTTCACAAGCTTCAATCTAGTCGACTTTATCCTAATCAATACTACCCTACAGATCCTCGAAAACTACGACAAATATCTCCGTCGGTAGAATTCTGCAGCTGATCCTTCCTCGCCTTCAAACTCTTGTCGATCCTACCTAGTCAAAAGGGATCTCTTTCTCATTAGAACGAACTATCACGAAGTTGATGAAAGCGCGTCATTTTCACAACTCTTTTCATCCTTATCGTTAAATACTTTGCCAGTCACAATTTCATTCAACTCTGCATATCCTACTTTTGATTTGTACCTCATCATAAGTTCTCTCAAAACAGCGCACTGCGAGGTTATCTCTTTGTAAAAGTGGTTCTTTTGTCTTGACGCCCAACAGGCATTTTCTTTAAAAAAACAAGTCTTGTTATGTCAGCCGGACAGTCAATGTTTTCTAGAAATCTTTTGCAGTCTGAACTTGAAACGGTTGATGATTCACCAAAGCAGCCTCAGTGTCAATTCCCATATTTGAACACAATAAACGTCGTAATCTTCAAATATCCCTTTTAATCCACCACGCTAAACACCTTTTCTCGCGCATCCTCTCTATCATCCACAACCGGGTTAAACGGCCAAAATGCGTTAAACAAAATTTTAACAACTGAACTAAAGTTTACGCCTACGTACGCTGATCTAAAGTTCATTAATTAATGTTAAAATTTTTATTTCGTGCATTTTCATTCATTTTTGTATTTGAATTCAGAAATATATCCTATATTAAAATATAAATTTATTACAAAGCAGGTACGTGCAAAACTGTCTCTTAAGATATTATTATCTTTTCAACAGAACTTAAACATAATATCCTGTACATTATATAGCCATTTTTTTAGAAAGAAAGGGAGATTAAGTTGGATTAAGCATACATTATATCACAAGAATTCTGGAAATGAGAAATGTACATGCTGAGGCATGAAAACACGCACACATACGCGAAAATTATTCACCGTTTATTATTCGAATGATGTACGAATTCGTTTCGTTTATTTAAATTAAAATTAAAGATGCTGTATACAACAGTTTCCGCTGTGCGGAACTCTTTTGGTTCTTCGCTTTGAAGAATACCTGGAAATTCTCTTGATTTAGAGTGAGATTTGTATAAACAATGTGTGCGGTTTTGCAATTAAACGAACATCAGTTGCGCGGGCGGTAATAACAATTACTACAATCAAGCTTTCGATTTGATATAAGCACCTGACCCATTAATTCCTTATATATGTCAGTCTAAACTAAGAATTGTATAGTGGTTTTATACTTATTAGAAACCCATAATGTACTGGCTAGAAATTGCCGCGGACATGGCTCTAACCTGGGCAAATCTGTTTCGGAACCTGTTGCTTTAACCACTGAGCCACCCTGCCGCACACTACAAACAATTTTCAGTTATATACTAACCAATGTGTCTTGGTTAACCTTTCCTTTAGGTAGAGCCTATATAGCATCCATTTAGCCCTAAAGTTCCAACTAACCATCCCCAATCTGTCATTATCGAACAGATACCCCGTTACATGGGGAAGTGGTATTAAATTAAACATTTATATAATTAAATGAACATTGGTTGCGCAGGTGGTGATAACAATTACATTTAATCAAGGTTGCGATCTTGGTATAAACATCTGATCCATTATGTTGCGGAGAACTAACATATATGCAAGTATGTATTAGGTGTGCATTAGATTATACTTTCCGTTCATGCTGCCTTTGGTTTATCCTTCTGGTCACAACTGAACTAATTTGTTACTAGGTGCGCAACACGTAGTACATACTTGCATTTATATATATATTAGTTCTCTGCAACAAACAGTATTTAACTGTTATAATATGAACGATGTTGAAGCCTTCGGAAGGAAGAGGCGAATAAGCACCCTGCCAGATCGAAGATAAAACAGATGCATACTAGGTGAATGGGGAGCAATCGGATCTTTGTGACACGGATAGTGCAAAGCAACAACCCGCGAACGCAACTCGCAGTGTGTCATCAACAACTGCCTTGACAAAAAATGACAAGTTTGGAGGCAGTAACACCGATTCGCAGAACGCTTTCGCCATTCGCTAGAGATTCAGACAGACTCCCTACTAATACGAATACAGGCCGACGAAGCATGCAAACAAACTTAATGAAGGGGACAAATTATGGCCAGTATGCCATCATGTAGCATATCATCATC
The DNA here is from genome assembly GCA_029291075.1 of Eudiplozoon nipponicum. Taxonomy (NCBI): domain Eukaryota; kingdom Metazoa; phylum Platyhelminthes; class Monogenea; order Mazocraeidea; family Diplozoidae; genus Eudiplozoon; species Eudiplozoon nipponicum. Next base: position 57,053 of record JAQBSW010003181.1, read on the forward strand.
AACACATGCGCGCTATCGAAAGGGAAGTAGTTAGATGACCTAGAAAAGCAGTGACGATTGGCTGCCAATAGTAGCTGCGACACTGGAGAGTGTGATATATTGCACAAATTTTAGCCGCATATCTCAGTCTTGAATAAAATCAGATTCAAATTGATGGTACAGATCACTTAACTCCTTCTAAACCAGTTTTGATGAACCAGAAGGCAATATAACAAAGTAAGGGAGGAAGAGGCATCCAGCCAAAAAGAAGACAAACCGAATGCATACTTGTAAATGGGAATCAATCGGATCTTTGTGAAACCAATTTGTATTAGTTCAGTTTTGACTAGAAGGATAACCCAAAGACAGCATGAACTGAAAGCATAATCTGGTGCACTTTCGTTTCGTGCTAACTGGTGACCCATCATTAGGAGCCGGTATTTTCTCACATTCTTCACCAAAATATGTAGTGGGTAAAGGGTGTTAAACCGGCTCCTACTGATGAGTCGCCAGTAAGCACGAGATTATACCTCCAGTTCATGTTGTCTTTGGATTGTCCTTCTGGTCATAATTGAACTAATTTGTTACTAGATACACAACATATAATACATAATCCTCTTTATTCTTTTCTTTAAATTCTGTAAATGCTAGCTCCGTTAGTGATGGCAAAAAAAGAAATAATAAGTTCAAAGGTAACCATTTTTTAAAAAAGGTTCACTGTACCCATCATCCATCGCCAAAATTTAAGATAACACTGAACGTAAGCAGGAAGGTAATTCCTGTGGCTACAGGCCGTGTAGGTTAAACACAAAAACTTAAAAAAAACGTCAATTTTATCCATCTCTGCAAACATAAATTGGCCCTATTGATTGAAAATATACTAAACATTCAACTTATGGAGCCTCAAACGCTTTAATTGCAAAATCAATGAAGTAAAAGCAATACAAATAAACAATAATTGATTGCGTGGGTGGTGGTAATAATTCTTTAAATCAAGTTTGCGAGCTTGAAGTAAACACCAATCCCATTGTATTTAACCAGTCGTCGAACAACAGAGCAACTGACGGTAGTTTTGCTATGTTGTTCGACGACTGGTTAAATACAATGGGATTGGTGTTTAATTGAAGCTCGCAAACTTGATTTAAAAAATCAATGAATTATGTTTGAAATATATGTCTAAAAATCTTTAGAATAATTTTCAAAAGACAAACGAACGCTTACTATTGGCAGTATAAACTAAGCATTGTATAGTACAAATACTGCTATACATTCAGTAGACGAGTTTCGTCCATATTTGGACCTCTTCACTCACTGTCCAGATTTTGCCGCGACAGAGCTCAAAGCAGGGCACGTCTACTTCAGAATCCCGCAGCACGTTATACACAATTTTCAGTCACACAGTAACTAATGCTTCTTGGTTAGTCTTTACTTTAGATACACCCTATATTTGGCATCTATTTAGACGTAAAGCTAAAACTAACCACCGAAAATCCGTCATTATGCAACCGACACCACGCTACCTAAGGAAGTGGAATTGAATTGAACATTTATATAACTTAACGAACATAAGTTTCGCGGGCGGTAATAAAAATGAGTAAAACAAGGTTGCGATCTTGATATAAACACCAGTCCCATTATATTCAACTATTTGCTAGTATAGCTATAATTCATCCAGAAGACCAGTTTCGTCCTATGTTGGGAACTCTTCCCGTATTGTCCGAGAATTTTCCGCGGACAGGGCTGGAACCTGGGCACGTCTACTTCGGAATCTGTGAGCTACCCTGCCGCAAGCTAGACACAATTTCAGTCGCTTACTAAATAATATTTCTTGGTTAATATGTAACAGAAAATTTTGTGGAGTGTAGCGTGCGGCCGATTGGCTCAATGGTTATAGTAACAGATTCCGGAGCAGACGTGCCAAGGTTCGAACCCTGTCCACGGCACATTCTGGCAAGTATGTGAAGAAATGCCAATAGGGACGAAACCGGTCTACTGGATGAATTGACTTTTCTCCCCTATACAATTCTTAGTTTATACTGACAAATGTATGTATATAACGAGACCGATGGTTCAATCAAGATCGCAACCTTGATTTAATAAATGTTATAACCGCCCGCGCAACCATTGTTTGTTTAATTATATGAACGCCTACTTGATTCACAAATATAGATTAGCAGAAAAAAATTTCCCAAAGGCAATTTAAGACAACAAGGCACTTATAAATAATTTTTAATAATTGATATTGAAAACAGCCTTCCTAAGCCTTCAAAAATTGACTTTTTTTCTTGCAAAGTATGGGGACTGGCACTTGGTGGTCCCCAGCCATTCGTACAGACAGCATAACTAGTAAACTTTCCGGTACTTTTTAAGTCATGCAAGCAGAGCCTCAAAAAATCCAGAAGAGACTAATGTTTCATAGCCATATAACCATAAGTCGTTCATGATTATATGTGGACTGTAAAAGAACACTAGGTTGCCCATTCCTAGTGAGGATGGTTTGTATTCGGAGTTTTCCGAGGCTGATGAGCAGTGGTTAACAGAAAAAGTACTCGACACCATTAAAGATAATAAAGCAGAAACACGTTCATTCCTTTACCTTAATAACCTTACCTCGTTAACTTTCAGCTTTGCTTTAGTTCCACCAGAACTGCTACCAGCACCAGAACCGATTTTATCTACAGTTTTGCTGTTAAAGCATATAAAATGCCGTGAAAGATAAAGATTTCCAATTGCTGTCGACCGGTTGTATGGGGTACATAGCTCACAGGTCACTTGCATCTCAAGGAACTCGTTCACAGGAAGGTGGAATGTATCGCGATAAGCTTCGCTGCGCATACGGATGTCCAGATCAGAGTGACTTTTCGATGAATGCCGACCAGAAGCTTGATTTACACTGAAAAGATTTTTTCAAAATTTTATATCAAGTATTTCATATGAAATAAATTTACAACTCGAGCTCAAATCTAAAAATTAGATGAAAGAGAAAAAGATTGCAAACATCGAAGCATGTAATTATCTAAAAATATATATTTCAACAGTGATTGGTAAAATTATCAACTAATAGATCTGTCTAGCCTGGGAAGACTATATGCCTTGCCTCATATAGTCAAAATCCCAATGAAATAATATGCAGGAAGACCACTTTGGAAATACAGAAACAAAAATTAAAGGTAATTATTTTGAAAATATATTAGGATACAATCTTTTTAAAGTGTGTGAAAATGGGCAAAATTCATCAAATTTCAAAAAAATATTCGAAACATAAAACCGAACGCAAGGATTCAGGCAGCGCAACTCAACACAGACTACAAAATCGGGGTTGCGATGTGGATTTAAACACCTGTCTCATTATGTACAAACATTTGTCGGTATAAACTAAGTAGTAGACCGGTTTCGTCCTTATTGGGAACATATCATGTACTGTCCAGAATTTGCCGTAGACAGGGCTCGAACCTGGGCACGTGATGAGTTCCCCATAAAGATGAAATCTTTTTAGTGAGTGAATTGCCTTTTCTGCATTATAAAATGATTAGTTTATACTGACGAATATATGAACATAATAGGATAGATGTTTATATCAAGAACGCTCATTAGTGTTAAATAATTGCTACGACCACCCGCATAAACAATGTTCATATAATTACCAATAATTTTAAATAAATCGTAATTGACTAGAATTCCGACTGCTCATCCAACACCAATAATAACAGCAGAGTTCCTGTAAACATCACCGAATTTGCAAATTTCTGTATCCGAAGTAACAGATTTCGAAAGTCAACAAATGGAGTTTGAAGCAGATATACAAATTGCATCATCATTATTTTTATCACTAGCATCCGAGTTAACAAAAGGAAGCAACTAATAAAACAATCCACAAATCCGACATTGCTTTCAAGAGCAAACATCGGAAAGCGGCAAAGAGTGATAAATAGGAAAACCAAGTGAAATAAACATGCGTAAATGCATAGAATAAGAAAAACGGAGATCAAGGTTTCACACTCAGTTGCGTCAAGAAATGCCTATATAAATAAGACAATTCACCGGGCATCTTCACTGGGCACGTTTTCCGTTAATACGCACAGGTTTTCGCCCAATCAAGTTTTTCATGACTAGAGAAGGTACTGCGAGGATAGATTAATACTGTCCGATCACAAAGTTACTGATTAACTTATGCAGATGAGTCAACATATCTCGCCATCAAAAGATGAATAGGTTCCGCAGGGTCAATATCGATTAAATTGCTAAAACGGCGACAGCCAGGTTAAATTACAATTTAACGATAGGTTAATAAACAAATGTCGGGAAATGGTACAATCCAAAACGCAACTCGGAATTTTAATTAGAACCAATCCTACCCAAAAGAACACGGAAAAATTTGCAAGTTAATGCCTAATAAACAAAAATCCTCCCATAAAGTTTTTTAAATAGTACTTATAAAATTTATATGTAAATTTTATAATAACAGAGAAGAGCTTGTAAGGCGAAACTTTGTGTTGAAAGAAGGACTAATAAGTGCGCACATAAAGCACCAATTAAAACGATGTTTACATAAATATCAAGATAACATTTATTCGTTGAATCCTAGGACTAAGAGAATGAGCCGACATGCTCAGAGCAAACATTTCGTGTCCTTGCATTCCAGGCGATCACTGAACAGATGTCTAATAATGCTTAAACCGTAGCCTATCAGATGAACTGCATTCACAATCTTAGACAATTTTTAGAATAGACCAATAATTTATTCACTAAAACCATATATAATAATGAATTCCAAATATATATATATATATATATATATATATATATATATATATTGGGATGGAATTCCTTTGCATAGTTGTCGCAAACAGAGCCTGATGACGTTAACAGAAACTAAAAAAGCTGCTGAGAAGCAGATGTACGTACTACTAAGAGAATCAAGCTCCAGTACAGATGAAGCAAGGTATCTAGTCACCTCCATTCTGAATTTACTGAAGCCAATGTACGTTCGTAAGCAAATGATGACAGCCACTGACAGAATCGACTGACAAAGAATTATCCTTTAAACAAAGGTACAATACTTTACAAAATAACGCTGTCCGTACGACATGCTAGAGGCGCTCGGCGTCATAGGATAAAGGTTAATAGTTACAAGCGATTCATACATATATATATATATATATATATATATATATATATCAGTAAATAGTTATATATTTTTTAGTGCTTAAAAATAATATGTATGCAATGTTGCATTGTGGACTTCTTACTTATCAACAAGTTAGTTCAAATAGGACAGGAAGGATATGCCCATGTCCGCAGGAACGTAAATTGATCATTTATCTTCCAACTGTCTCACTGATCGTGACAGGATAAATAGTGTGTTTGAAACTAAGTGCTGGCTTTCACTTGATGAGTCGCCTGTAAACACGATACGCATTTAAACATAAGAGTATAACTTTTGTTCACATTGACATTGTCATGTTTGTTCAATCATACTTGAACTAACTTGTTTGTGTACGCAATAGCTAAAACAAGATGGCCACATTAAATATCAATCAAACTACAAAAAATATTTTAATTTATGATTAAATATTTTAAAACTTCTGCTGAAGATAGCTAGCAAATTAATAAATCTTTAGGCAAATACCAGCAAGTCACGAAACTTACAATATAAGCGAGTTTTCATAGGTAACCGGCATACGGTAGCCATCATCAGAGAGAAGCCTAAAAATGTGTTATAAATAAAATAAATGTGTTCTGAAGGATTTCTGTATCACGTCAAACAAATCGTTAAATCACAGATCACCAAGTCTGTTGCTAACTGACGCAATAGTAATACGACAGGTCGGATCAAAATTACGACATCTAACAAATTGACTCTCAATTAAAAAAACTTCCATAAAAAGCATTCGGCATCAAAAATAAAACTTAAAAGTGGAGTTTCTAAACATCACGCTAAATAAACTGGCTATGCACATAAAAAGCCAAACATATATGAAAACTGGGAATTAGGAATTCCGCACAACGAATTACAGAACAGTTCATGTCAATAAGGCAGAATTAATTTGGCCTCACAAATGCACCCTAACAACTACTCTATCCGTCCGTTTTTAATGGTTGTACGATGCGGTGTGATCAGGAGAATGATATTGCGCAAATCATTACCCAGCCACGAGATTGCTTGACTCTAGGCAACCACCGGGGATGCCTCCGTGTTCAAATGCTCCACGCAAACAATGCCTCGTCCAGCACAATAATTGTTACGTAACCAAATACGAAAAACGTAAAGACTACGAGCTAAGCGAAAAACATAAGCTGTACAATTACCACCAAATGCTCACACACGAGTAAGGCTGAAGCTAAATAAACGAGTCGGAAAAAGCATCTACTCGTGGAGCAAATGTCCACACTTCCCTCAAACGGACAGTACGCTAAGCCTTAATAGGTAACTAGGTGGCACTAAACGAACAACCATGTCAAATAATTAGCATAAACAGATGCTATGATTTACTCGCTGGTGCAAAACCCAAACCACGCAAACTTGTAGTAAACATAAAAAATATCATGCATTTATTTTTAAAACTCGTTATCCATGTATTTGTATAGTTACGCTTAATCAAAACAAATTAGCAACTTCTAATCAAACATTTAAAAAATAGATTTACTGCCTGAATATATATATATATACATCCTTGCACGATTGTCACATCCTTGAGGCGGAATCAGTGTCTCATACTTGGCACTTAAGGGGAAAAATTTCTTCAATAGATTCTGAGAACCAAACTACAGCCTCTGGACTTCACATTACGTGAGTTCATGCGCTGACTAAAGAAGAGGCAAAAGTGATTTTTGTCAACTTTTTACAAACCATCTTTTCTGAGCAGAGCAGCTACGTCATGGACAGACATACAACATCCTTTCATAACTGATGGCTTACTGCCATATAAACATGAGACAAATAAAATGTTACAAAATTAAATATAAAAAATTACATTTAAAAACTCCTTTTTATTAAAAATGCCAAAAACTATCCCGATAAATTGTAAAAAGTGTTAATAGAAAGTGATTTATGTGGGGGAAGATCTAATAATGGTTGAGATAGTTAGCCAGGTAACACACAGAAACCTAGACCTCTATACACATTGTTATGGCAAGGTCAGCTTAAGAACAAGGCGAAATCTGCAGCAAAGCTTCCTTACGGTTCTCACGGAAACGCTTCATAAAGATCGACCGAATCTCGCAGTCAACTATGCCCTGCGAAGGAAGGAATGTTATGGTTAATTTATTAGAAATCTACAATAAGATCGCCACTGAGTTCGGTTCGATAACATATCGCGCAGTTTCCAACTAAGAACTACGATGCGAGTGTGGATTCCATCCTGGTAGACGAACAGATCCTTTACTACCCAATTTGGTTGTAGTTGAACTTAGCTGATTCCGCCATGTCCGAATCTGTCCACATTGATTTTTACGCTAAGACGACGCTGACTGAGAGAATAATGTTCCACGGGGCATTCGAACTGAAGGCGTACGCAAATCGCGACCGAGCCAGCGTAGTAGACGGAGCTTTATACGTTTGTCTGACGAGGAGCGCTGGTTGGCTGAGCAAAAAATATGATTGCAGATATCCGCGTATCTTATTCGTCCTTAGTAATGTATGTGAGCTATGTTTCTCAACCAAAGGTGGTAGAATGCGTGTACGTATTTAAGATCTTCGAATCTAAAAGGCCGAGTTCCACTAGCTTATAACAAAACCGGAGTACAGCCGCGCGGTACACACGCATTCTAGGGTAGATTGAGATACTCGTGTTTTCCATAAATGGCAAGGATAAGAGTTATCTACTCTAGATTTCGCGATTCTCATATTGACCTCGTCACTCATATTGACTGAGTTATTGCTAGAGCCACTAAGAAATGCAAGTCTTTAAATTACATCAGAATCTTCACTTCGCAGCCGCAGAAATGGCGTGAGTGATGAGTGATACTGTAGAAATTATAAATGCGCTAATGTCACACCGAAAAACAGAACATTGAAATGGTGATTGAGACAATCTAAGCTATCGGAACTATCTCCTCATTCAATATAATATGACAAGGATTTGTCGACACCATAAAACTGATGCCACCACCATCCTTAAAAATGTTGAAAGTAGATCATCGGATCCTGCAGAGAAGATTGCACTGATATAGTCTCCATCCAAACATGGTCAAGACTGTAGAATCATTGACCGTAACTGACTATATATTTAACAATGACAGTCCTCTCTTCAATCTTGTTCTTAGCACTAACCTGGTCATCGTGAGACCAATTTTACTGCACTAAAGACAGCATCATATCACAAGGCGTAGAGATGTAACCTATGCAAATGGGACGGTGAGGTGTCACTCTACTCAGATCAACCACATTCTGATAATCGGACGGGTGCTCAACTGGCTCAATTAATGAATCTTATCACAGAGTTATGCCACCGGAAGCATTTAAATTCCATTTTATGTGGCCACCCGCATTCAATGCTCAAATCTTACGCAGTGGTACTCGTCACAGTGCCAAGAGATAACGGATGCTTCAAGTTTATGATCCGCAACTCGTCAAGCACTTTCAAAAACTCAATCCTCCACATATTGAAAACGACATATTTAACGATAGAGTAATTCTTCGAAATTGTTACGAGATGGAAATATCTTCTAATAATGTGGATGAGTTAGCAGAAACTTGTAGTCCCATGACGGACCGCAAAGCCGCAGTAAATAGCCTCCTAACTGAATTTTTCGAGTTATGTAAAAAAAGAAATTCAGAAGGATTCGCAACAGCCAAGTGCCACAAACTGAAAGAAAGAAGGCGCCTCTACTGGGTAAAAATCGCCGTTGTAATGTCCATTCACAAAACGTTGACACTAGCTCTCCTGCCAATTAGCGCGGTATTAGATTTCTCTGTACTACAGCCCATAAAACACGTTCGTCTTTAGAAGGATTCGCGAAGAGCAAACGAAAACGTACTAAGGCAAACCAGGCATGAATTTGGCTAGTGATTGGATTCGCGGATCAGATTTATTCACTCTGGCGTTCTTTAAGTTGTACAATAAATATCAATGGTCCACCGTCATCGTTTTCCATACTCAACCGCTATCCAGTCTGTTTAGAAGTGCTATTTTTAATCATTGCATCCCGGTCTAAATAATCGTTGCTCGTTATAATGCGTCATTGGTCTATATTAGCAACATTAAGGGTCTTTCCAGACTTTTGCAATTGGTGTCGGAGATCGACAAGTGTGTGATTGCTCAGAACGTGTTAAATTATGCTGTCGAAGCACTGTTTTCTGATGTCGTTGCAACAAGGCCGAAATAACGATCAGTGGCTGTGTCCGGCTTCTTGACTAAAATTACGACACTAGTGCCTTGGTTGCTGAAAAAGAAGAAGAGCCTCAGAGAACCATTAAATGTGCTCAGAAATGCTTATGCGGTACATTTTTTAATTAAGCACATCAAAAACTGACGTTATAGACAACTTCGTTCCGCAGAATAGCATCACATTACGAAGCGCCATAGTGCAAATCATAAAGTAGTCCGATAACTCAGGATCTTTGATGATACGACAGACGGGCTTTTGCCTGGATTACTAGACGTGCAATTCTCTCTGCAGGTGCATTTGGCAAATTATGCAATCACCCTGGCATCGACAAACTAGTTTACTAAATACCAATTCAAAGTTCTTCCAGTCAAACACACTATAGCTACCGGCACCTGAACTGCTGCGTAAATCGGTTTATTCACTCAGTTTGGTTAGGGTAAACGCCAACAGAGCGTCAGAAGTCACTACTCAGGGGAAAATTTTATGAGCTGCACCTGAACAGCTGCGTAAATCGGTTTATTCGCTCAGTTTGGTTAGGGTAAACGCCAACAGAGCGTCAGAAGTCACTACTCAGGGGAAAATTTTATGAGCTGCACCTGAACAGCTGCGTAAATCGGTTTATTCGCTCAGTTTGGTTAGGGTAAACGCCAACAGAGCGTCAGAAGTCACTACTCAGGGGAAAATTTTATGAGCTGCACCTGAACAGCTGCGTAAATCGGTTTATTCGCTCAGTTTGGTTATGGTAAACCCCAACAGAGCATCAGAAGTCACTACTCAGGGGAAAATTTTATGAGCTGCACCTGAACAGCTGCGTAAATCGGTTTATTCGCTCAGTTTGGTTAGGGTAAACGCCAACAGAGCGTCAGAAGTCACTACTCAGGGGAAAATTTTATGAGCTGCACCTGAACAGCTGCGTAAATCGGTTTATTCGCTCAGTTTGGTTAGGGTAAACGCCAACAGAGCGTCAGAAGTCACTACTCAGGGGGAAATTTTATGAGCTGCACCTGAACAGCTGCGTAAATCGGTTTATTCGCTCAGTTTGGTTAGGGTAAACGCCAACAGAGCGTCAGAAGTCACTACTCAGGGGGAAATTTTATGAGCTGCACCTGAACAGCTGCGTAAATCGGTTTATTCGCTCAGTTTGGTTAGGGTAAACGCCAACAGAGCGTCAGAAGTCACTACTCAGGGGAAAATTTTATGAGCTGCACCTGAACAGCTGCGTAAATCGGTTTATTCGCTCAGTTTGGTTGGGGTAAACGCCAACAGAGCGTCAGAAGTCACTACTCAGGGGAAATTTTATGAGCTGCACCTGAACAGCTGCGTAAATCGGTTTATTCGCTCAGTTTGGTTAGGGTAAACGCCAACAGAGCGTCAGAAGTCACTACTCAGGGGAAAATGTTATGAGCTGCCCTGAACGGCTGCGTAAATCGGTTTATTCGCTCAGTTTGGTTAGGGTAAACGCCAACAGAGCGTCGAAGTCACTACTCGGGGGAGGTATGAGCTGCACCTGAACAGCTGCGTAAATCGGTTTATTCGCTCAGTTTGGTTAGGGTAAACGCCAACAGAGCGTCAGAAGTCACTACTCAGGGGAAATTTTTATGAGCTGCACCTGAACAGCTGCGTAAATCGGTTTATTCGCTCAGTTTGGTTAGGGTAAACCCCAACAGAGCGTCAGAAGTCACTACTCAGGGGAAAATTTTATGAGCTGCACCTGAACAGCTGCGTAAATCGGTTTATTCGCTCAGTTTGGTTAGGGTAAACGCCAACAGAGCGTCAGAAGTCACTACTCAGGGGGAAATTTTATGAGCTGCACCTGAACAGCTGCGTAAATCGGTTTATTCGCTCAGTTTGGTTAGGGTAAACGCCAACAGAGCGTCAGAAGTCACTACTCAGGGGAAAATTTTATGAGCTGCCCTGAACGGCTGCGTAAATCGGTTTATTCGCTCAGTTTGATTAAGGTAAACGCCAACAGAGCGTCAGAAGTCACTACTCAGGGGAAAATTTTATGTGCTGCTATTTTATGTACCATAACCATCGAATCTTGTAGTGGAACATCGATTTAGCTGGATAGGGCACTAATGGAGAAGGCCGATTTCACATTCTGCTCGCTAGGCCGTCAAGGAAATTGCCGTGGATGGCTGGAATCACAGAGAAGATGGACCAACCATTTATTGGCCTGAAACTATTATTCGCGACATCGGTCACTTAATCCCTTAGTATCGTTCCATTATTTACAGAGACACATAAATTGGCGAAAATTGGAGGGAGCCTAGCGACAGACAGATTACAGTTGAGAAGCTTGGTTAATTTAGTAAAATTCGTAACAGTTTCTCTGAAGTCCACCACGCGAGGTATAGACTTTTGTTAATAAATGCATTTATGTAAAAAGTCATCGCCATTTCTGTTGTGGAGGATGTTGAATCCTCCGCCTTATATAAAATGACCTTGAATGATAAATTTAAACCACCATAGCTGATTGTAACAACTTTATTAAAAAAGAATTTTTTCTTTTTATTTTCCAGAACATTCTTTGTTTAAAGACTTGATTTTTTAAATTTTCAGTTTTTGAGTATCTCGCTTCAAACCTGGTGTTGAATTTTCGTCTGCTGCATTTTAACATTTCTTTCCATAATAAACGATCACAACATTATACAATAAACATCTTCCAATTCTTGCCTTGTGTTCTGATATAATATAGCACTGAAGAGGAGCCTTGGAACAGGTATAATTGTTTTATTTGTGGGTCACGTACACATCAAAACAGATTATTGCTGGCATAGCAGCTATCCGACTCTCACCTTCCGATTGCCATTGTAAGTGTCAATTTAATTATTAAAACTTTTGATCATGAGTACCGATATTAAGTATGAGGACACATGCAAGTTTGTGCAGGACATAGCGGACTTGAATTTAAATGACACTAGCAATAATATAAGCATATCAGATTCTACTGTGAATTATAGGACTTCCAGCGAACTGGCATCTAGGGGGCTTACAGACACGGATAGGTTAGGGGCCTCAACACTGTATTCACTAATCACCATTTTAAGATCAAGTTATAATTTTAGCTTCACCAGATGAAGCAATCTAAAACATAACCTCAAAATATTTACAAGACAATTATCTTTCCAAGCTATTTGAGAAAACAATTTGCAGTAATCAATCATTTTTTGTTTCCTAAAATATATTAATAAATATATTTAGGATCTGTTGCGGTGTAACTTTAATAATTTGCCGATTCTCAGCCAATATATCTGATCTTGTAACTTCTTTAAAATACAAACTAATTGATATAACTAAAACATCTATTTTTATCCTTGAAATTCAGCTTCACAATATACTATCAGCAAATATATATAACACTAAATTTGAGTATCAATTTTAAAGGTACACAGAGATCCTATATAGCCACATCTCATTTCCAAATATGCATACTAGGCAATAAAAATTCTAGTTTATCAATCATTTTGCTTTATACACACACACACACACACATATATATATATATATATATATATATATATATATATGCGTGGGTGTAGAGTCACTTAGAAATAAAAACGAATTATTTTTATTACCAAAATCGTGTGGTTTATTATGTCTTACATTCCGCCATAGCTAGACAAATTGTGTCCAATGTGATTTAACTGTGATCTGTGGCCAATTGTCTTGTAACACGCGGCTCCGCGTTACAACCCAACGATGTTCGATTTTGACAAATACAGTACTCTTTAAGATCAAATAATCTAACTCTGTTCTTACACAATACTTCTCTTAACTGTGATTTTAAAAACAAGCTCTGTTAGTTTCAAGCAGTTTTATTTGAGATTTCTTGAACTGCAATTTTATTTGTAATTAATAGGGTTTTTATGAAATATACAGAACCGCGCGCGATACGCATGGAACACGCGGTGGACTATTGTGTCACAGTGGATTTATTTCGCTCAGTTGGATTATTCACAGTTTACGCGATGGATTTACTGTTCACATTTAATTATGCCTATCCGAATTTCAGAGAATAATGGATTATTATAATGACATGAGTTAAAAACAGCAAACAGTGAACTAATTATTTGTGAATTTTTGTCATTGAAGTCTTTACACGGATTACACACATTCATTTTCAGTGACAATTTTTAACAGTGACTATGTTCATATCATCATGTATTTTTAATCGGTTGCATATATTCATTTCAATTCAGACATTTGTGAAAGAACAATTGCTTGTGTGCAAAATATGTTCCTTTATTAACAGAGCTCAATTTAACTTTTGCCGTTGAGAGCACGGACAATTTAGTTTGACTGTGACTGGTGTTTAAGACATTCATTTGTGTTAAAATTTGTTTTTATTTCTGTCGGGAACACAGTCAATTTGGACTAACTGTGAATTCTATTTCTATTTGCAACATTGTGTACAATATACTGGTGATAACTCATTTTAGCCTTCTCACATCAACCATCCGAAAAAGATCAGAGACCGATCATGAGTACGGGTATTAACAATAGCCACCATGGATATGTAGGAAGGGTACAGAATCACGAACTAGATAGCTATCCCGCAAAAATACTCCTACAGTCTACTTGTAGTATGAATGTCTGTGGCTAATGAAAATGTAATAGATCCTATGTAAATATAAAAATATTGAAATGCTGTTTGTATAAAAGCTTTTCAACCCATTGCTCTTTTTCTGAGAAGGTAATGTCGTACGCAAAGAACTTTTTATGTACAATACTATTTGTTTTGCGATGTTTGTAGAAAATCTGACCGTATGTATACCGTACCATTTTCACCTGGAATCGGTTATGATAACGCATTGCTTGTGCCGTAGATGGTATGCATTAATTTGCTCGCTGAATATTGACAATGCTTCATCTTTGAAATGTTGTAGTAGGCCTGGATGCAGTTATTAGTTCTGTACCTTAAGACTTGACAAACTAAATATCCGTCTAGATATTTGTTTGTCTCAAGGACTTATCTCGACAAACGAACAAAAAAGGAGCAATAAATTTTCACACAACCAGCGTTCTATTGAATTAAATGATCCACCGCGCAGATCTTTCTCCGTCTAAATTATTAAATTCACAAATACCACTCACAGTAAAGGCACAAGTAGACAATTGGTAATCAAATTTAAAACAAGAAATTACTGTACTAGCTAGGACAGAATATAAGTTATTTTTGCTCCGGGAGTAAATTTTGTGATATTTATTGTTGATGAGGACATGTGAGATAATAATGCATAGGTGTAAATAGCATAAATCAAAAATATTTCCATAAAAATATTTTTTATTGATTTCTCTTAAAGTAGATATTCACACTTTTCCAAATCCTCCCCAGACACACACACACACACACACATATATATATATATATATATATATATATATATATATATATATATATATATATGAAAGTAGAAAGTTTTAAATCGTTTATTGAAATTGTCACACAGCCAAGCTTAAATAGATTCTAAAAGTAGAAAGCATCAGCTATCATAAAATATATTACATTTAAAATTGTGGGGCCAGATGGTTTTTGGCAACGAAAAAGAAATGCATATAATTAACTGACCTCTGTACTCCGATATTCGCCATTTGACGAATCAATTTCACAGCTTCCTTATAATGTAGTAAAAAGCTCAACGAGAACTAAAAATAAAAATAAACCTAACGCAGTACTTTTATATGGTTCAAATGTTTTCGTTTATAAAGAGATGAATGAAGAAACAACAGTTTGAAAGATTTTTAATCGAGATCTGATCTAGTTTTTATTTAAAACTGTTTGTTCATTATTGGTCATTTTTGATCAAAAATATATATCCTGAATAGTCGGAAGGGCCTAATGTGCTTGTTTGCGTTTTTGTAAGTGCGTGATGGTTTTCGATATTAGTGTGAGAATAAAATGTTGCCACTACATTTAACTATAGTTTATTTTCTCCATTTATTATCATGGTGGAAAATTATATTCTATTGAAATAGCAAAAATTTTGTTTAGATATGCTTTGGATATTATTTGCAATGACGAAACCCATGATATGTTTATTTAATGTTATATAATGAAATTTAAGACCTGTCGTTATTAGTTCTGCTGCAAACACCATTCCAGTTGGCCGCAGGATCCTGAACTGGGGTTGACTCTCTTTAACCGTGCTTCCTTCCAGAAGCAGATGAGCATTTATCATCAAAATTTCTTCAATTATATAGCTAATTTTGGTCTAGCTCCCAGTTTTCCTACACTGTCTTGATTCGGCCATACACCTTAAAGTCTGAATTTACCAAGATATGTCTAAAACTTAATCCGGAATAAACCAGGCAAATGATTCTGAGGCAAGCTATTCGATCATATCAATTTCCAACCAACTCCCTTTTTATTAGTTTCGATCGATAGCATAGAACATTTTCTAAATCATTTGATTTGTCACTTTATTTACACACACCATAACTAGATTTCTTAATCTTACACGTCACATTTGTAATTAAAATTTAACTCATCCTTAATAGTAAGTCTATTTAAACTTTTACTTAATTCAAGGTTGCGAGTTTGATATAAACGCCAATCCCCTTATATATACATTTTAAGTATAAGCTTAGCATCGTGTAATGTAGAAGCCATTCATCTAGGAGACTGGTTTCGTCCTTATTAGGAAATCTTCATGTACTGTCCAGAATTTGTTGCAGACATGGCTCGAACATGGGCACGTCTGCTTCGGATTCTGTGACTCCAGCCACTGAACCAACCTGCTGCACATTACAAATAATTTTCTGTTATGTACTAACTCAAGTTTTTGGTTAGACTTTCCTTCAAGTGGAGCTTATATGGCATCCCTTTGGCCTTAAATTACCAACTAGCCACCCGAAATGTCATTGTAGAACAGACATCCCACTACCTGGGGAAATGGTATTGAATTAAGCAATTATAAAATTAAACTTGTCGTTTAGCCCATCATTCTCTATGCAGGCGAGCTGTATTGCCCAATTAGTCTGTTGGCATCGTAATAACTGAAACGTTCTCTTAATCTTTTCAAACAAATCCACCCTGATGGGCTTATTCTCCAGGGAAAGACTTATAATGATATTATTGCGCTCAAATTAGATTTCTAGGCACACCAGGGCGTTTATTTTCGTCATAAAGCTACTACTGCCGTATAACTTTCCACTTGCTCAACCTTTCAATGATTATGCTGTTCGAGACGATCAGTGTCTGCCTATTTCAAAAGCACTTTTAGATTGTCCAATAAAATAAAAATTTTCGAGTCTAGACTGTATTCGTCCATATCTTCTTGGGTTTTTCAGAATGCAACACAAATTCATTTTTAATCGATCAATCTAGAAGACAATCAAAACTGAAATAGCAATCATTTTCACATTAAAACTGAGCAGTGCTGTTTTCATAGTTAGCAGAATCCTTTAATCTCTGCTGGATTGTGTGATACGACAAGCATTCATCATTTAGATTTTCACCATTTTTTGTAGACTAATACTATCAAAACTTGTAAGTTAATGAACGCACTGCAGATTGTTGACTAAACTAACATGGACGTTAAGTTATATGCTCCATTATCTTATTATTTACAAAAAATACGTTTAAAACGTAGTTTGAACAATCACGTAATTTATGTCGAAAATGATAGACTTTTAGATGTATGATCATATTTTGTTTCGATTTAAATGCAAGCCATATCACACTTTCCTTTGCCAATATCTGGCAAACTGGCAAAATCTAACTTCTGCGAAATCACACGCTGCTTCGGCTCTTTGCGGATAACCTACTAAATCAATTCGTGCACTTCCTCGCACGAGGGAACAACCAACTTGACTGTGTCCTTTTCAACAAAGAGGTGACCAATGTCCAATCTCGGGAGATCTTCCCTAATCTCTATCACTGCCAGGTATCCTTCCTTATTCCTCTTTTATCCTTTATCCCTAGAGAGGACACTCAATCATTCAGGCGATTCACCGACTAGGAAGAGTTTCGCCGACTTTGTGACGCCATTAACTGGAGGGATCTTTTTCTCCCAAACAACCTCTCATGTTTTTCTGATATCCATAAAATATTATCCTCCCACTTTAATTCTGCCACTTCTATTCAACACATACACGTGACGAACAAGTTGAACACCTTGCTTAAGGAAGTGTGAAGTCTCTTCTAGCTGGCCTCCATTTTCCACTTCTTCCCTCTTATTGTAAATTTCTCACTCTGGACTCCCTGATACAATTTCTATTCTCATTTCTCACACTACCGCATCCAAATGTTGAATACTTTACCTCGTTTTGCACAACTAATTCTTTTCCTTTTTGTTTCAGCGAACGACTGGAAACTCGAAAAGTCTACTGGACCATCCGACGGTATATCGAACTATCACGAAGTTGATCAAAGCACTTCTATTTCTCAACTCCTCCCTCCCCTGTGGATAAACACTTTGCTAGTCACAATTTCACTCATCTCCACATATCCAACCTTTGATTTGTTATTTCAATGGTTGAGTCTGTTGGCCTTTGTTGTCAAGTAAATGTATTATTTTTACTATCTGTAGTATTTTCGCTAGCCATATATGGAATAATTCAACTTAGTTATATTCACACTGAATAAATTGCAATTACGGGCTTGGCTACTACATAAATATTATTATTATCCCACAACAATATATAAAATTCAGTTTTTATAGTCGGTAATTATAGAATATTGTCTAGCACATACACTCATTTCATTTGTGATGATCGTTATTCTTTGACCAAGCAACTTGTTCGATTCGGTATTTATTGCCTGTTTTATAATACAATAATTAGCTTACAATGATATGAAACCATGGCACATTTAATTTGCATTCCTTTCCAAATAAATTGCCATAAAACGAAATATGATTTGAGCATAAATATAAAGTGCCATGATACGACAACTTGCTAGTCGTTAAGGTACAAGTATAATCTAAAAGTTAAATTAAAAAATCCATACAAGTTACAAGCCTTTCTTCTGAAGGCAAATTAAAATATCGAATGAGCTTTGATTTTGCCTTTTTTAGATCTTTGGATTCGCCATCCTCATTACCATAGACATCAACATAGCAGGATGCATAACTGACAAGCTTCGCTTTTAAAAATGCAAAAGCATCATTAACTGGAAGTTCACTTGTTTTCGGTAATAATTCTTGAGTGATCGTTTTCCAATAACTTAAAATGCTTTGCTCGCTTTCAGCAGATGCCACACCTGCATATAAAAAATATAAGCGTACGGAACAATGCATTGTTTTGATCGCGCAAAAGTATACGATATAGATAAGCCTAAAATATAGTTAAGATCAACTTACCTCTCTTTCATTATACTGCCCGAGCGAACTAATTATTTTATCGTAAATACGTAGCGATCCAGCCGATTTTCGTCTTTGCAATATGAATGAATCTATGAGATCTATATCAAGCCTTATCTAATAAGACTAATGAGATCATACCAATTATCACACGGAGAAACTTCCTCAAGTTTATTCCACATAATCACATCATAAGCACTGCCTACTACAGAATACTTATTTAAATTAACGCACTAACAGCTGATTAGGCGCATAAGTGTAACGCGATTTTATGTATGTATGCTAGGAGTGTTAATTTGCAGGTTATATATTAACGCCCCACGTCGGATAAAGGGCAATATTAAGATGATGGCCTTAAAGAAAACCAGTATTTGTACATTAGCTACGGAGACCTTTGTTAGAATAGAATAGAATAAAATAGAATAGAATATCTTCATTTGGATTCAAACCACACATGTTCCATCAAATAATAAAATTGGAAAATGTACAATATGAAAAAAGTTATCACATCACATAAAAATGTGCAATTAGTCTCATGTAGATAAGTATATCTCACTAGTTGTACTGTACAATATATCAATATCAGAAAGTTCGGCTGTAAAGAATAATAGATACATCATCAAAATAGGAAAAATTAAGGTATAATTCGAGTGTAACATTATGCAAAAAATTGAGAACCATGACTAGCAATTGATTGTATGTGTAACGACACAAATCAATCGCCGACATATTGCGTAAATTAAATTCAAATTTATTTACGTTGCACCAATGAGAAAAAAACAAATTGCCGTTTAACCACGTCTAACCACGTTTAACCAATAGTATGCAAGTACACATATTGCATGCTATTTAAGCACGGTAATTTACCATGCAAGTCAGTTGTGGCATTTGCCTTCTACCTGCTTCACGCGATATTGCGTTCTGTCGGTTGTCAATACGTGTGCGCTCTGTCGGCTGTCAGTATCTACTCATCTTGTTGCGGGATACCGGAGGACAGGTAATTGGTGCAGGACCTGCAGGACACCATCCACAACACGATCTGAAAAAGCTCAACCACGGGAGCAACAAATCAACCAGAGTCCGCAAGGCTCTAGGACATCTTCAACGCAGAGATACTTAAAGCGAACGCATTACCCGGCTATTAAGGGCCCCCATATCAGTAACTAATCTCTATTCAGAAACCACCTTAACCGAGTTTGACGTCGTACGGCATTTACTTGAAGCGGGGCGTTTACAAAATTGGCGACCGCGCCAGGATATTGATTATTTATCTGATTTTTTAGAATATAAATAAATTGACGTTCTTCTTCATTTGTTTGGATCCAAATCATTAACATTTGCGTTTTCTTTACCCTGATCCTGTTTTTCTGTTGGGTATATATTCGTGAATTTGTGGTGTTCGTTTTCCCTTAAGGAAAATTTCAATTTTGGAAGCAGTGTGTTATTCTTGCTGTTGAAAATAATTCATTGGCACTAAAGGCCAATAGGGGCCTCTGTTCGTCTTCCCCTAAAGGGAAAATTTCAAATTTTGGAAACGTGTGTTATTCTTGCTGTTGAAAATAATAATTCATTGGCACTAAAGGCCAACGAGGCCTCTGTTCGTCTTCCCTACAGGACAATTTCAAGGAGTGACGCTGTTCTGTGTTGAAATAATAATACATTGTCATCAAAGGCCATCGGGGCCTCTGTTCGTTTTTTCCTTTTGTACTGGACAATATCAAGCAACAGTGGAAGCTGTTTGTGGGTAAGCGTTTCGTTATATTTATACATTTATACATTTTCATATTGCTTATAAATTTATGCTTTTAAGATCCCGTAAGATTGTTAAAATGTCAGGTCCAATTTTAGATATTGATGTTCCTGTTTGGGATGGAGATAGTGAGTTATTTTTTATGCGCGTAGACTCCGCTTTCTCCCCGTTTCCTGATTATGACAGTCATCAAAAACTGTCATAGGTTTGCTAAACTACCTTCTGAATTGCAGCGACGGATTTATCCTAAGCTTGAGGCCGATGAGAGCTTCTAATCCCATTTTGAATTTTCTCTAAAACGGGTAGAATCCTTGCTTGGACCCACAGGAAACTGAGCAGATAATAAACAAATATGCGCAGTTAGATATTGCAAATCTTGTACCTTAGAAATACTGGGGAATTACGGAAACGTTGGTATAAAACCAACATTTCTGACCATGAAGACTAAGGTTGTTTTTATTAACAATCTTCCCCAAACATTGAAACTCTTTGCCAGACAGCTCCCAACGCTCTCTATAGATGACTTATCTGAGAGATGTGAGTTAGAATATAGGGTTTTGGAACCCAAAGTGAATCCATCATCCTTTTTCTTCACCCCCGCAAGATGATAGAATATCCTCCTTAGAGAGAACAGTGGCGAACATGGCCAAAGTTCTAGAAGGATTGGCCATTACCAAATCGGAGATAAATCATGTGAATGTTCGACCAAAATTCGTTTCCAAGTCAAATTATAATGGTAGGCGGCGATCGAGATCTCACAATCATTTATAAATATGCCCCAAAGAACTGGTGTCATAACCACCAGAAGTTTTTTTATGCTTGCCAAGTTTGTCTTTGTCGTTCCGAAGAATTTCCGAATGAGTGTCAATTTCCACAGCTGACGGAGAGGACAACAGACCGCAGGCACAAGGGTGCATCAGTATCGGGAAACGTCTGGCGCAGGAAGTAGAAGACCGTACTTTCTGCACATCAACGGCATCAACGGCGCGACAGGGGAAGAAGCCAACTACAATCCGACATCCCTGTCGACTCTTTCGTCCACGCCGAATTTTTCACATAGAGAACCAAACAGACAATGCCGGTCGCTATCACCAGCCTACTTGTTTGCATGACCCGGCCAAACAGCCAAACGAACTTCTGCACCTTCTTGATTTCAAAACTGGCGAAGAGTACATCGTAGACACAGGTGCGGCAGTCTCAGTTCTCAAGGTGATTCAATGGCCGAGATGTCGCTAGGCGTTCTTCTCGCAACAGCTACGAGCGAGCCCATACCAACTTATGGCTGCCAATACCGCACACTCAACATAGGTCTACGACGTGAATTTTCCCACAACTTCATCATTGCCAAGGTCTCACATAATATAATAGGCGTGATTTCCTTCTAAAATTTCGGCTCATTGTTGATCTTGCCAATCAAAAGATCATCGACCCCTCCCGCGAACTTGAACAAAGCTTTTGGACACTTGCCTCCGAGCGTTTGGAGTTACAGGTTAATTCAACCAACCCCAGTGCATCATTCAACAGAGATATCAGCAGCTCTTCGAAAATACAAATCGCTTTTCGATCTTAACAAATCGATCTGCGAGTCTCCAACACGATGCATCATATCGTCACAGAAGGACAACCTATTACCTCCAACAGAAGCGACCACTGGCTCCTGCTAAGCTGAAAGCTGCCCAAGAAGAATTCTCAAGGCTTTTGGAAGAGGAATCATCAGACCATCAAGAAAAGTTCACCAGGCGTCACCACTGCACTTAGTCTCAAAATCAAACGGATCGTACAGAGCCTGTGGAGACTACCGTAAGCTAAATTCAGTGACAAAATCTGATGCATATCCTATTCCAAATATCAACACACATTACTTGAAAAACTCAACGGCATAATTTCTTCTCAGTAATTGACCTTAGGCAACCATCACATCCGTTAGCACCAGAGGATATCAGAGAAAACTGCTGTCATCAATCCATTTGGCCTTTTCGAATACCTTTACATGCCTTTTTGGACTTACGTGTGCTTCCACAGACATTTCAAAGATTCATAGACAACATACTTCGCGATGACTCTGCTTGTGTATGTCATACCTAGATTACATTATGGTATTCAGTCCAGATCTAGAATCTCATGCGAAACATCTACGAAATATCCTCTCGCGCTTATCCAACCACGGACTCAAGATCAACTGTGACAAGACGCAGATTGCAACTTCATCGTCGACTTCTTAGGAGCATCGTATCACGGCCCAAGGTATTCAACGTTGCCGTCAAAGACGAATTCAATCAAGAATATCAAGTCACCAAGGACTTTGAGCGATTTGCAGAAAATCCTGGGGTACTAAACTATTATCGCAAGTTCCTTCAGGCCTTTCAAAACAACTTTATCCTTTGTGCAGGCACCTGCGGAACCGAAAGGACTTGGCAAGAATTCCATCATTGCTTGGTCATCCGAAGACGAATTACTTCGACTTGCCATCAACTCGTTAGCAAATGCCACAATGCTAACGCATCCAGATTACGAAGGCATTTCTACTCACGACAGATGCTTCTGAATTCGCTATTGGAGCCACTTTGGAACAAGAGATCGACGGAGTTCGAGCCTATCAGTTTCTACTCGCGTACTCTCCAACCAGTAGAAACGAGGTACGACACTTTCGGCCGAGAACTTCTCGCCATCCACGACGCAGTGCGCCATTTTATCAGCATCATTGGCAGTAGCAGATTTTGTTGTTTTCACAGATCATGCACCACTAGTTAGCGCACTTCGAAACGCAACTTCATCTATCGCCAAGTACCCTGCCAGAGTGGAAAGACAGCTTTCTCGTCTAAGCGAATGGCAATTTGACGTCTTTCACGTCAAGGGCAAACAGAACTTCATTGCAGATGCCCTGTCTAGGCCAGACGTCTCTCTACAACCACCTTCACAGTCACCATTCACTGTCAACTCCGTGGCACTCAAGTGAATACTAACATAACTCCTGCGAACTGAACAACGCGGTGACATTCACATTCAAAGATCAATAGCCCGTCACCCAACCAAGTTCATATGCCGTCTGTGCAGGAAGGCTTACCAATTGTTTACTTCACGGGTACGCAGCCCAACAAGCCAGTTCTACGACCAGCCTTCAGAGGAAGGTTTTCGATTCAATTCACTCAATTTCTCACCCGGAAGCCAAGCGACTGTCCGACTTCTTACAGATCGTTTCTGGGGTCACAGACTTAGGCAGAATGTTAAACGATGGGTCTCAGAGTGTGCAATTTGTCAGAAAAACAAGATCACACGACACACTCGTTCTAAGTTGCAAAATTTTCGGTCTACTTCTCACGCCTAGCCATCGTCCACATCGACATAGTTCATCTGACAAAGGTTCAAGGTTTCCAGCTACCTTCTAACTATGATCGATAGATTTACCTGATGGCCTGCGGCATTCTACCTCTTGGCACCATTTCTGCAGACGAAGTAACTAACGGTTTATCTCTGCATGGATATCCAATTACGGTGTTCCCAATGAGGTCATCACGGACAGAGAACGCTTGTTCTCATCTGAAATCGTTTCCCAAAAACCCACCTTGCGGTACATGGGATGCATCTTGCGCCAGACGACTGCCTGCCATCCCTGGCTAATGGCATGGTAGAGAGAATGCATAGGGAACTCAAAGCAGCTTTAGCATCCTCGTCCATTAATGGCAACTGGGTCGATGCACTACCTTTAGTTCTGCTGGCCATGCGTTCTCGTACTCGAGAATCCATTAAAACGTCTGCATCACAACTCTTGTATGGCATGGATCTACGCCTGCCTAGTCAGCTCCACGTCTACTACCGGCACAAGATGACCCACAAAACGAAACACCGCCTTCGACTTCATTTCGGTAACATGTCCGAACAGCAGCCGAGACACACGCCTCGTCCAGTCTTCGTTCACCCACAGCTCCACAGCTGCAAGAGAGTACTCAGTTTAACAACCAATACTGCTGTTGCACCACTACAACCCAAGTATCGCGGTCCTTACCCGATTTTACTAAAACAGCCAAAATACTTCATCATTATGCAAGGCGCTACACCGACATCAGTAAGCATAGACAGGTTAAAACCGTTTATCGAACCACCTGATCCTGAGAGCGTTCAACCTTCTACACACGTCTCAGGCTCGTCTGCCTAATCTCAACCTGATTTGTATAACGCGTAATTAATTTTTTTAAACATTAACATTTAACTATAAAATTTTTTTAAAACTTTACGTTAATTTTTAGTAATTGTCTCACGTGGCATAACCACCTGTTCTCAGCTAACAATTGTGTAGCATTTGTGAACAGTTCTTTGGTATTATGCCATCTCTGAGGCAATGTTCGTGTACATATTTTATGCAATTATCTTTGATTTTAATGTATATATATTTTACATTATAATGTATTTCTCACACATGACATTACACTGCCTATGTTGGTATGACCAGCTACTTAGAGCTAACGCTTTCGTGTAGCAACACTAAGTAGTGATCAGCTTCATATCATTGTACAGGCCACTTTCAATGCATATCTCAACTTTATCTATTTCACAAAGACCACTCTACAAATGTCATGACTACAACGTCGAGCACTCTAGCTCCTTTGGTCGTATACAAACACATTGACAACGATCCAACCTGCTTAGGTTTTAACTTAAACCTGGCAAATTCAGAGGCGATTTACCTCGAAATCTTCACGCTGCGGCTCCAAAAAAACTTACATTGCTCTATTTTTGCCTCACGTGCTATGACCGTCCACTAGAGCTAACAAATTGTGTAGCAACTCCTAGTGGTTACCTGGCATCATATCATTGTTGAAGCAACCAACAAGCATATTTAAGCCCAGCACTTATGGTTCATCATATTTTTGCTTAACTTGGTTCGAACTCTGTCATGCATTTCTTATCTAGCCTCGCAGAGAGGAATATTCTTTCTTTTTTTTCAGAGAGGAAAGTGTTGTAACGACACAAATCAATCGCCGACATATTGCGTAAATTAAATTCAAATTTATTTACGTTGCACCAATGAGAAAAAAGCAAATTGCCGTTTAACCACGTCTAACCACGTTTAACCAATAGTATGCAAGTACACATATTGCATGCTATTTAAGCACGGTAATTTACCATGCAAGTCAGTTGTGGCATTTGCCTTCTACCTGCTTCACGCGTGTGCGTTCTGTCGGTTGTCAATACGTGTGCGCTCTGTCGGCTGTCAGTATCTACTCATCTTGTTGCGGGATACCGGAGAGACGAGCCAATTGAGTGCAGGACCTGCAGGACACCATCCACAACACGATCACAGCTCAACCACGGGAGCAACAAATCAACCAGAGTCCACCCAAGGCTCTAGGACATCTTCAACGCAGAATACTTAAAGCGAACGCATTACCCGGCCCTCTTAAGGGCCCCATATCAGTAACTAATCTCTATTCAGAGCACCTTAACCGAGTTTGTAACGTCGTACGGCATTTACTTGAAGCCGGGGCGTTTACATATGTATTGTTGACTAACATGATGATATAATGCATATAAGGAAAAACCTTTTGTGCGCGCGGTTTGAAATGGCTCCGATTTTGTCGCATTCTGATATTGAAAAAAATGTTATGGTGTAACACGCGGCTCCTTGTTACAACCCAACGAAGGTCAATTTTTACAAACGCTGTGCTCTTTAAGGTCAAATATTCTAACTCTGTCCTTAAACAATATTTCTCTTAGCTGTGATTTTAGGAACAATCTCTTTTAGTCTCAAGCAGTTTTAATCGATATTTCTTGAACTGCAATTTTATTTGTAATTAATAGTGTTTTATTAAATAGACAGAACCGCGCGCGATCCGAGAGGATCACGCGGTGGACTATTGTATCACAGTGAATTTATCTCACTTTATTATATTATTCATTACTATGAAAATGATTGATTGTTTACTAAAGAAAGCAAAGAACGATACATTTGTGAGTTGTTTGTCATTTAAATTTTAAACGGTTTCCATGGTCAATTTTAGTGATAACTTTCAATGTTAACTCCATTAACATCATCATGTATTCTTTGAGTTTTTGTCATAAAAGTCGTTAAACGGTTTACACAAAACATGTTCCTTTATAAACATAAATAATTTTACTAGACTCATATTATCATGTATCTTTAATCGTCTGACTACTCATTACAATCCAGACATTTGTGTAACAATAACCACTTGTGTATAAAACATTTTACTTTATAAACATAAATCATTTTACTATGTTCATATTATCATGTATGTTCAATCATATGACTATATTCATGCCAATCCAGACATTTGTGCTAAACATTTCGCTTTATAGACATAAATCACTTTTAGTTTTGCCGTCTAGAAGACGGACAATTTAGTTTAATTGTGAATGGTGTTTAGGATATAATTTTATGTTAAAATCTGTTTTTTTATTGCCGACCAACACATGGTCAAATTGGACTATCTGTGAATTATATTTCTAATTGCAATATTGTGTAGAATATATGTATGACCAGATGTTTTTGCCTTCTCGCATCAACCATCCGAAAATGATCAGAGACTGATTAGATGCACGGGCATTAATAATAGCCACCATTGATATGTAGTAGGGGTACAAAATCAGGAACGAGATAGCAACAGCGAAAAGTACCCCTACATTATGGTGCCCCGGTTCGTCGAACTCACAGCCAGTAAGGAATTAATAAACAGCTAGATTTTGAGAAATTCAAGCACTTTCAATGAAGGCCACTACACACGTTATTGCCTCGGAAACGTCTGCACATACCCGCGCACAGACGCGACGTTCAAATGGGCGCGGTCACCCTCAACAACTCAGGAGGATCCGCCCATGGAAGGTTCGGAAGACGGGTGGGGTCAGCCTCCTCGGCGGCAGCAGAGGCTGAGCACCCCAGATTGTTGGCCGCTCCACGTCTGATGGCTCGAAGCACGTTGCCTTCGCGGTAGAGCGCAATCAAACTATTGTCTTTACAGCGACGGCTCCAATTAAGTCATGCTTCAAACGCCCAAATGCCAGCAATCAATCTCATCGCCGGTTGCCACTATCAACATACTTTCTCATCCGTGACGCAATCTCTGGCGAATGAATTGTCATAGACACTGGATCAGATGTAAGCTCACTACGCCACAATTATCTCGAACCAACCCACCCAGTCGACACCAACAGTCTGACCTGCGCGAATGGCTCCAACATAGCGACGTTTGGGGTACGAGTACACACAATCTCGTTCTCCAACTCAAAATGATGTTTCAAATATTCGTTCATCATCGACAACACGACATGAAACATCATTGGACGTGACTTTCTCGAACACTTCGACCTAACCTTCCGTCCAAGAACGCGAGAAATAGAGCAGCCAGTATCAGTGTTGACAGAACTAAAATCAGTCGTTATACGGCATGAAAGAGCAATAACATCTCCTGTAAGGTTAGCCCTCTTCATTGTGTACTAATTTTCACTGTCGGGGGGGTGTATGTAACACGCGGCTCCGTGTTACAACCCAACGAAGGTCAATTTTTACAAACGATGTGCTCTTTAAGGTCAAATATTCTAACTCTGTCCTTAAACAATATTTCTCTTAGCTGTGATTTTAGGAACAATCTCTTTTATTCTCAAGCAGTTTTAATCGATATTTCTTGAACTGCAATTTTATTTGTAATTAATAGTGTTTTATTAAATAGACAGAACCGCGCGCGATCCGAGAGGATCACGCGGTGGACTATTGTATCACAGTGAATTTATCTCACTTTATTATATTATTCATTACTATGAAAATGATTGATCGTTTACTAAAGAAAGCAAAGAACGATAAATTTGTGAGTTGTTTGTCATTTAAATTTTAAACGGTTTCCATGGTCAATTTTAGTGATAACTTTCAAGGTTAACCCCATCAACATCATCATGTATTCTTTGAGTTTTTGTCATAAAAGTTGTTAAACGGTTTACACAAAACATGTTCCTTTATAAACATAAATAATTTTACTAGACTCATATTATCATGTATCTTTAATCGTCTGACTACTCATTACAATCCAGACATTTGTGTAACAATAACCACTTGTGTATAAAACATTTTACTTTATAAACATAAATCATTTTACTATGTTCATATTATCATGTATTTTCAATCATATGACTATATTCATGCCAATCCAGACATTTGTGCTAAACATTTCGCTTTATAGACATAAATCACTTTTATTTTTGCCGTCTAGAAGACGGACAATTTAGTTTAATTGTGAATGGTGTTTAGGATATAATTTTATGTTAAAATCTGTTTTTTTATTGCCGACCAACACATGGTCAAATTGGACTATCTGTGAATTATATTTCTAATTGCAATATTGTGTAGAATATATGTATGACCAGATGTTTTTGCCTTCTCGCATCAACCATCCGAAAATGATCAGAGACTGATTAGACGCACGGGTAATAATAATAACCACCATTGATATGTAGTAGGGGTAAAAAATCAGGAACGAGATAGCAACAGCGAAAAGTACCCCTACAATGGATCTTCAGAACTCAATGAAGGTGTTGAAGGAAAAAAACAACTATTTAAAAAATAAAATGTCCAAATTGAAGAATGATGCTGTTGTGAATGCGACGAAATTGGAACAAGCGGTGAAGAATAATGAAACCTTAAATGCGCGTATTGTTGAACTGAATGATGCATCACTTATGAAGTTAGACGAATTACAGACTGATGTTCTGCCATGGATTGAATTGCCTGATATAACAGTGGAAGGCGACACGATAGTTAAAAATAAATCATCTGGTGAAGAAATACTGATTTTATTAGCGAACGAAGTTTCAGCGCGGAACAGCAAACGAGATCAATTAGTTTTATTTAATCTTGATGAAAATGCCTATGTAAAAGACGTCGAGAAATTAAATGCTTTAATAAAAGAAGAGACGCATGCAGATATTGCTAAATGCTATAGGGTGGGGAAACGGTCAGATCGTCCAAGGCCAGTAATTGTAAAATTATCAAAAAGGCCAACAAATATGCTGATTGATTCTATCAATAAAAAGAAAGATGAGAGTTTGAGTTTTCGCAGCATATTTATTGGTCGGGACAAAACGTTTCTCCAACGGAAGTTGGCTAAAACAAAAAAGTTAAAAAATAACCAGGAACGGAATCAGCCAACCTCTGATCAAGCAACCTCTGAGACTGCAACATCAAAAAACGATGTATCATTACTAAATGTTGTGGACAGCGGGGGGAGAAGAAGTATGGCCTCAAAACCTGGGAAACGAATAATAAAGAAGCCAACAAAGTTGAATCAGTAAAAGTCGATAATTGTTTAGATAAGTCGTGTTCTACATTTACTTTAATTTATGCTAACTTTCGAAGTGTTAGGAACAAAAACTTTTTGCTGTGTAATTTTATTATAAGTAACGATTTTGATTTTATAATATTATCTGAAACTTGGCTTAACAAGGATATTGAAAATCATGAATTTGATATTCCTCACTATTCTTTATTCAGAAAAGACAGATCGCTGGATAAAAGAGGTGGAGGAGTACTCATTTATAGTAAATCTATATTTAAGGCGAAAATTTTACATACTAGTGATGATAATGCTATCATTGATTTCTTATCTATACAATTTGATAATCTGATCTTAACAGCGGTTTACAGACCGCCGTATGCTACTTTATATGATGATCAAACATTTACCAATTCTTTTCAATCTTTTTTTGGCCGTCATGGCTATAATGTAGTGGTAGGTGACTTTAATAAGTTACATGACTGTGAAATAATCAATTTTTTTCTAATTTGAATAGAATAGAATAGAATATCTTTATTTGGATTCAAACCACACATGTTCCATCAAATAATAAAATTAGAAAATGTACAATATAAAAAGATATCACAATTAGTTGTACTGTACAATTTATCAGCATCAGAAAGTTCAGCTGTAAAGAGTGATAGATTCTTCATCAAAATTAGGAAAATTTAAGTTATAATTCGAGTATAACACTTTGTAAGAAAAAAAGGAACCATGACTAATAATTAATTGTATGTATTGTTGATTAACAAAATGATATAATGCGTAACATTTCAGTTTTAATAATACAAAATTTGAAGATAGAATCTCGAGAAATTATGTTGCTGAAAATAATTAATCCTTTCTTTTATTTAACCATGAGAAAGTATTATCATAATCAAAATAAAAAATATCAGCAGGATTGAACACTTTTTCTAGTTCGGTAGATAAAAATTTATAAGACATTTTAGTTGGAGGCGTTTCTCTCAGCTCCTATGGCAATTGATTGTAAATTTTGTAAATTTTTGAAAAAGAGAATAACTTGCTAGCAACATTCCCCACCAATGGTGGAGATATTGCAAAATGACCAGATCTAGTTCAAATTTCATGACTCTTTCTTATTGGATTCATATAGGCACCATTCCACTGGTTCGAATGGAAAGCT